>APFE030617531.1:26901-88855 GCA_000404065.3 Pinus taeda | reverse complement strand
TTCCTCATTTTTGCACAAACCCTAGTTTCTTGCCACAACTTGGCAATTTTCTAGGCTAGGCCTGTGTTTTTCCCTTTTGGACCCCTTCCCCTCACTCAATCTCTAAGATTCAACTTTCCCCTGCTTCCTAACATCCCTCCCTATTTCCAAAAATTTCCCCAAGAATTTAGAAGCCCCTTATCCCCTTCATTTCGCTTCATTTCCACAAAATCCCTTGTTTCACACATCAGGATAAGTTTCACTCAAAAGATGTTCCAAAGCAATCAAAGATGAATTTTGAAAAACTGAGAGATTCTTTTGTCCACCACATGCCAAAGAAGAAAAACCTCCCTCACTTTTTACACAGGTGTCATGGTTTTAGAGAAATGTCAAAAATACAATTGCCTCGGGAGAATTGATGCACCTCTGAAGTGACCTTGGGAAAATCAAGTTTTCTCCTAGCTTGGTTGGCCAAATAAATTTCTTGATGAGTCAAAGGATAACTAGACAAAACTATATTTCCAATTAACTATCATGAGCTCAATTTATAGTTTAGGAAGGCATTCAAAAGTTGACTGCAATAGCACTCTGCCTTGAGGCAGCCTCATTTGGCACATTTTGGAAAGTCTTGAGAGATTTGATTTTTGACAAGGAAAATGAAGTCCAAATTTAAAAATTCTAGTTGGGTTGGAACGTAGACTCAAATACCTTTCCAACAAGCTATCCTGCACCCAATTTTGACACTGGGAAGGCCTCCAAAAGCCTCCTGCAAAATGCACTATGTGGCGCGCGGCGTGTTGGGCAGGCGCGCGACGCATAGGGCAAGTTTTCATAGTGTAAAAATAAACTGGCGCGGCGCATCAGAGGCGCGAGGCGCGTTGGGAAGGTGCGCGGCGCATATAGCCAACAAGCCCAAAAAACTTCAAAAATTTTCTCCAAGATCACCCAAAATGCATGGATTTCCATTGGTACAAGTAGGTTGAACTTCATTCATGGTTTTTCATCCAAGATTAATGGTTGGTTGTTGATGATGTGTATTTCATGAAGCTTGTGTAAAACAATCAAACCATACCTTTTAAATACCTCCAAGAAACTTTATACTAGGGTTTCAATTCATTGTTTTGTCACCAAGTTCACTCCCTCATCTTCTTTGTCCTTTGATTTTATCATTCCCTAAGTTCCCCCCTATCCCCTAAAATCACTAAGCCCATGCTCCCAATTACCAAATCACTTATTCCTAAGTTCTGTTATCCCTATTCCTAAACCCTACCATTCCCTATCACTCTCCTTCTCTTATTCCACTTGTAAAATCCTCAAGTCCCCAAACAATCAAGTGTCTGTCCCATTGTCTCCACATTTCAGACAAATCAAAAGTTTTAAAAAGGGCAAATTTCACTCGGTTACAATCCTTGTTCCCACTGTCCTATTTCTCCCACAGTATTTTCCCTTTGGCACACATTTGGCATATAGTTGGAAATTGGAGATAATGACACCAATTTCTCATTTCTCATTTTCAAACAAACCAAACATACACTTGACATACACATTGCAACGCCATGACTGACAACAACACATCATACAACCAAGACAGAGATTCCATCAATGAACTGCATGCACCAGGAAGACACTGAAACGGAGTAAAAGGAAAGATCGGCTCCGAATATTGGCCGAAGCTTCTTTGGCTGAGAATGGCACTTGATGAGACACCTTCAGCCCAAATTACAAGGAATTTGGAGAAAATTTTGTCATTTTGAAATTTTTGGCTTGCAAAACAGGTTTTTCAGCTCAACGCGTAGCGCGCCGCGCACGACCCATAAGATTGGGAGGTCCAAATCAAAAATTGCTTGTAGTTTTGGATTTTTCATGATGAATTATACATGCTCAGCTATTTCCAAAGCATTTCATCAAGTTCTGGGTAACCAAAAGGCTCAAAAACACCATGAAATCACCTTTCTTCCACCTTTTGCACCAGCAGGAAGTACCTCTGGGAGAATGCACTTTTGGAGGGGCAAATGGACTCTAAATTGGAAAATTCCACTTGGGTTGGAACGTAGACATCTAGGGATTTCCAAAAAGCCAACCTGAGCTCAATTTGGATGTCGGGATGCACCACAAAAACAGGTGGAAAGGCGTGCGGCGCATAGAGAGTTTTGGTCAAATTTTCACCTTCTAGCTCAGAATTTCGGCCAATTATGACTAGTTTCACCTCTTGATGTGGTGTTTGACCTAGATTGATGTAATTTGATGTGTGTGATGTAATTTTGGCACATTTTTACTTTTTCTATAGGATTCATTCACTAAAAGGTGAAAATTAAATGATGAATTAGTTTCCTAGCATATAGGGGTAAGTTGTTTGACTACCTAGATTTCAGTTCCTTGTTTAGAATTAGTTCAAACAGCTCCTAGAATGATGAGATCGAACCCTAGAGGCAATGAAATGGGTTAGAATGGTATATATGATCTAATTTCTCAATCATTTTCCGAGTTTGGAGAGGTTGGACTCTTGGGAATAGCTTGACACTCTATTGTACATATTTGATCTGCATTTTTGGCAAAGGAAAGACCAGGGTTTTGCAGCACTATTTGGGATTCATGTGGCTTTATCTATTGATGGTGTGCTTCTTTCAGTATTTTTAATTTTTTTATGTGTATCGTGTTCCTTCTCTTATCTTCTGTAATTGAACAAATGAAGTATTAAGGTAGAATCCATAATTTGCTATGCTTTGCCTTTAAGTTTGTTTGATTTTCCATGTTTTCATCTGTTTATGGAGAATCCTTGAAATTTTCTTGCTCTCCTTAACCTCTCACTAGTCTAATCTATCCCTTCATTCTCTTTAAAGGCATCAAAACAATCGCCTATCTTTCCCCAAGTGGACTTCTGCAAAAACTGTGCCTCATCCCCGCACCCAAAATTGCCTTTCCATTGAATTCAACAAAACTTCAAAAAATCAATTTCAAATTCCTTGTACTTCATACCTAGTCTAAAATTAGTTATCAAATTAGTCATCTCGACCTCATCGATTACCTTTTGCCGAGATTGACTTAGAGAGAGCCCTCTCCTGTCCTCGTAGGGCTAGCTACGAGGTTGAGCGTGATTTGATGTAGCCTTGAGTTTTACCTTATTTCAGCCTAAGGTAGATTTGAGCGCTAACAGGTACGATTGTTCCTCAACATATCACGTTGTTCGATGTGACTATCAATGGCTTAAGCATGTTGATCGAGAGAGCTAAGAAAAAAATAAAAATAAAAATGAAACAGAGACTAGATCTGCTACTATGAATTTCAAACTTAGGCTAGTAAGTAGGAGAAAATAAACATAACCAAAGGGAAAAAGTGGAACTAGAAAAGTTCTCATGAAATCATGAAATCCAAGACAAATGAAAGGATTGTATCCACAACAGAGTCACCAATTTGTGGTGAAGTAAAATCATAAGTGCATACATAAACAAATTCCTCTAGCCCAATAATGGGTCTAGCCACAACAGATACATTCTATGGAAGATTTCTTTAGGTTAGAAGCAATTAAGAGGGCCTACCTCTTAGTACACTTATCCCATTTGATGATGTCCTTTCTTGCTCACTCCAGCTATCTCTCGCTTCCTTCTTCATGAACCTAAAACAAGTAAACAACAAAAAAGAACAACCATGATAGTAGACAAATTGTAATTAAACCTACTTAACAAGTCAAGAAACATTAATCCATGAATATGTAAGATGAAAAATCATGTAGGAAATCAATCGATAGTTGCATATTTATTGAATCAAAGAGAGATTACAGCCATTGTCTTGATGTCGCAATTCTCCTCTGACAAGACCAAGTTCCCACATACCTCTGCTAGCATTCCATGTTGGCCTCAATCAACAATATTTTTAAGGATCTTCCCTTTAGGCTTCACTCCAAACCAAATCACACTTCTCCCTCATGCAACTAGATAGCTACAACTATGAATAGCTTGTTGTCTTACTCCAAACCAAAATAGCACTAGAACACCCACATTGACACTTAACACTAACTTGTGCTTGGGAAGAAGGGAGGTTTATATAGGATGAATGGATGGGAGATGGATCCCCTTCTCATGGGAGAAGGTCTTATCCCTTGAGGTAGTTCCATAATTATAGGGGAAAGAAGCCCAAACTGACATCCTGGACCCCATCCAGCCAAACCATTTACCAAACTTCCATTACAAAGCTTCTAGAGCTGGATGCGTCAGCTCTTAATTTAAAAAACTTTCCATAACAGGGCTGGCATGACTAGAACACAGCTCAATCACTCTGGTTGGCACTAGGGATAGTGCTAATATTTTCACATCGGTGCGGGGAAGACAAAGGTCATTAGCACTAGTCTTGTAAACTGGGAAAAATAGAAGTTTCAAAGGAAATGGTGCAGAAGGCAATTGATCTTCTCATGAAGAGGGACACAATTGAGTTTCTTCATGAAGGAAAAACATGTGGGGTTCACTATAGAGGTCCTCCAGGATCAAGGAACGGGACGTAAGGGACAGTGACAAAATGCAATGTAACACTCCTACTAGAAGGGAGATCCAACCCCCTGATCTGATTACCAGCTACTACTATTAGTAATCTTCGAATTCCTCACTAAAGGCTCCAACATTCAGCAACGTCCATGGACTATGTTTCATAAATTTTCACAGTGGATCCACCTGCTTTAATACATAACAACTTGTAGATCAACTAAAGAAAAAACCTACTTAATTCAATCAGAACAGTGAGACCACTATAACTAGAACACAAAATTGAACTCATAATATTGTATCGTCACACAGAATCAACTGCAACCCTGATCATTCATATGCCAACATGTATACACTACTCACTTAAGGGAACCCGCATGTATACACACTTTTATGTAGAGAAACCTGCGTATAGATGTCAGTATACTAAAAACTTTTAATTCTGAATCAGACACAGAGTTGACCAAAGTTATTATGAATTATTCTATTAGCTTACAAAACCCTCATACAGTTAGCAACATTAATAATATTTTCAACCAATGAACATGTAACCAAATTCAACTTCATTATTCAATCAATTCTACTTCACACATTATCACTCAACTGAGATCAACATAAGGGCATCCTTGACAGATAACAGAGATATAATAGCACTAATGAGGTTGATCAATCATTTATGAACATAAACCCTTCCTTTATGTATGTGACTTTGAATAAATGAACCCGCGTGTATAAGTGACTTAACCGAGACCAACCTACACACAAAGTTGAAAATTTTGACCTAAATTTGAGCAACTCTTCAGAACTTTAGAAAGACCCGGATCATAATATTCAGAGATAAAAACATGTGCCAATACTTAGATCTAGTCAATCCATGAGAAGATCATACAATGGAAATTCATTTCAGGTCTCATGATGCTAATCCATCATTGTATTCATCAGTGCAAAATTATTTCATATATATGTGTCAATTATGGCCCTTACAATGCAAATATACTTCAGATTGAAGTTTTCATAAAAAAACCCTTTCACATGCACACTTAGCACTTTGATCTTCACCTCCTTATATAGTTAGAGCCTTAGCCAATACCATGAGTCAAAACTACACTAATGTCGATGGTAATCTTGGACGGGATCAAGTAACTATTACTGCGCTCAATATTGTGGGCTAATACCATGGTAAGGACCCTTGGTATTCTTAAATTAATGTTCCAACATGTACATGACTTTGCTTCTTTGTACCTCCATGTAAACATGAATTGGCCTTGACGAACCCGTGTATAGATCTTCAAATATTCACATTTATCAAAATTATGATTTTGATCTATAAACCTTTGTCCCATCATTCTGTTATTTTATTCCATCACTCAGTTACCTCTGAGATGACCTTTGGATTCATATAGTTACCATATACTTGTTCTATTAGAAGTGAGTTTCCATCAAGGAAAACAAATGCATCATAATGCCAACAATCTCCTCCTTTGGACTTGATGGCAATCATGTTGGTGTTGATCACCTCAACTTGTAGAAACCTGTTAGATACATCAAATAACTATTATTGAAACACCAAGATACTCTCCCCCTTTGACATCAAGGGAAAAGGGAGGACCAAATCTCCCCTTTTGGATCTAATTTGCATTATATTGTCCATGCTCCCCCTGAGCACATGCTGAATCTTCAGAAGGATTTTCAAATGATGAACATGACTCTATAACTCAACTGAGTATGAACTTCCTACCATCAAGGACTCATACTTACATCAGTAACCCAACCAAATGGGGATACATATTTGACTTAACCACCTAACCAAGTGGGATTACATTTTTTACACTACCATCCAACCAAGTGGGATTACAAATTTGATATGACATCAAAATTCCATACATGAATGAATATGACATGAAATTTACATAAAATGAAAGATATGACATTAATAATTGAGACCAAAATATCTTAGTAGTAGCATAATTTAGCAACCATAATGCCAACAATGCATTGTATTCTGCAAGGGTAATGCTCCCCCTGAACCTGTGCTACATGTTCATTGTCAACAACTCGTTCATCAAAGAATCTTCATCAATCAGATAAATATCAATGAGAAAAACATAACTCAATACCATATCAGTATATTGTACACATCAACACCAAACCAAGAAAAATAAAAGCATAGTTGTTAGTAGCATGTCAGAGGATGATCTTGAGTCTGTCTCACTGTTTTTCTATCAGAGAAAAACATACACGATTGTATGCAAAGAAACTCTCATATATACGTGACTATACTACATGCATACATAAAGAAATTTCTAAATTTTCACATGTAGACTAAGTATACTAGATGTTGGGAATGGGTCCCCTAGAGGAAATTTTGGGGTTAAAAGCCCAATTTTTGGGGTAGAAAGCCTAAGTTTTTGTGTAAAAATGTAAAGTCTCCACATTTTGTGGTCATGGAGCATGAATATGTAAAGTGTCATAAAGGATTTCCACCCTTCTTTTATGTAAGTCATGTCCTCTTTAGGAGATCCATCCATGGTCTGCAGATCATGGGATTATATAAAAAGGGAAGTCTTAGAAGAGTCTAAGGTATTTTTACCTTAGTTCATATTAGATTTCAGTAATTGATGTAAAGAGTCAATAAGAGCTAAGAGCAAGAGTCTTAGCATGGGAAGGAGGCTCTGCAGCTATGTGCGCAGAGGCCTAGGGTAGAAGTCCGCAACTGAGTGTGCGGACTCCTGTAGCTGAGTGTGCAGGGTAGTTAGAGTTTGTAAGAAGATTTGGAGCATTAATAAAGAAGATTATTCTGGAATTACCTGTGTTTTGATCTATTTGCTTCTGTTATGAATGCATGCAATTATGTTATGTTGAATATCGAGTTTATGATTTAATGTTGTATTGATGTGAGAATCTGTATGTTTTACTTTATTATATGAATGCAAGTAATAATATATGTTTACGTGAAGGATATCTTAATGCATGTTGAAGTTATCAGATACTTAAGCTAATTGGGGTAAATATAAAGGTAAGAGCATTTACAGAAGCATGTAAGTAGATAAATCACTTGTTTAGGGTCTACGAAGGACGATCGCATACCTTCGCGAAGGTCTAGAAACTGGATAAAAGAAGTATATCAATAAGCCCTAAAATCATTATTGGTTTGCATGAAGGCAGGTTTAGGGCACAAAACAACATCATTACCATCTCTCTGTTTGGAAACTTGGTTCCTGCATCCCCCATATTGCTTTGGGTGAGACTTCAGTCCGCGCTTCACGGATTGATGCCGAAAGGGCCAGTAGTGTAGGGATTTTCTTGGCTAATTAACGTTGACCCTGGGTCAGGGCCCACTAAGCCAACAAATGGTTTTGTTGTTGGGACCAGGATCTGCATAAAGAGATGTGTGATGTCACATCACTAGAATCCAACTAAGAAGGAAATTGATGACTAGTTTAATATAAAGATCCACGAATACATGACGCAAGAGAATAGGAATCCATGATTAACGAAAGAACAGTGGTCGGACATATAGTTGTACACAGAGATACGCAAAACCTTCTTTTGTTCCTTCTCGGTTGAATTATACGAGTGGATTGCTAGATTGGCAAACGGCTAGGGAAGGAGGAGGATTAACGGTCCGATAGTGTGGATCCCAGAGTTACTGCAGAGATTGGAAGCCTCAAAAGATAATATTGCGTGCGCAATCGACCACTGGCTCGATTGTATCATGGGAGGATTTGTGACAGAGTTTGTGGTCAATACTTCAGTTAGTTATAGTGAAGCAGAGCGCCTCTTCTTCAAGGGACCGTGAGGTAAGTATTTAAGGTCATTAAATACTTGGATTAAGATGCTCTTGTGTGAAAAGTAGGTTATGTAGTTACCTTGATGTTTGGAGCTACGTGAAGTGGAAATATATTCTGGGACAGAGGGAAAACAAGCCCTGAATATAGCCCGCTGATTAGAACTCCTCTGAGTGACGACGAGGAAGCAGCACATGCTTCTCCATAGAGCATTGTCCAGTTGATAATACAGGGGTTCCTGTGAATAACCCACCCACCCACACCACCTCCATCTTCGCCTTTGCCGCATACACCTTCACCCACACCACTGCCACCTCTACCACCATGCAATATGGAGAATTCAGCCAAATTGCCTACGTTCAAGGGGTTAGGAATTGAGGATCCAGACTAGTTTTGGTTTGTTGCAAGGGTCGTATGGGAGGCTTAAGGTATAATGGATGATCAAATGAAGAAAGAAACATTGGTAATTTATTTACAGGAACGTGCGTTGACATGGTACATTAAGTACTACACTGATAACTAGATGGCTTCATTAGCAGATATTCATACCATGCTAAAAAAGGCATTCAATAGGCCTAAGTCTGAAGATCAATCAATTATGGGATTCAAGGAGACCATGATGAACCCTAGAGAGACACCCTGGCATCTGGATCAGAGGTTGAAGTTCATGAACTATGAAGCCAACATGAATCTTACGGATGGGAAGCACCACGAATGGTTTGTGGCTTTTCTCTTACCTCATTTGAGGGTAGCTTTATCACAGCAAAATATTGGGACCCAGTTGGAAGCCCTGGAGATTGCAATGATATTGCACAAAACATTGATGCAAGATGCTAATTTGGGGGTTTAGCCGATTCACGCGTAGTTGGAGAACTTTTGCCTAGAGTTTCAAAGTTTGAAGAAGGATAGAGCAGTTCAGCTAGAGGTGCGCAAAGAAGTTTGGTGCTTGAAATGTAAAATCCATGGGCATGACAAAGCTCACTGCCCTGTCTTCATGAATTATGTTGCAATAGGGGGGTCGATGCCTCTGAGGTTAGAAGCTTAAGCAGGACCAAGTACAGGGTCTACGCTATGGTGTGCTATCTTTCAGGTGGCTACAAAACATGTGATAACCAATTATCACCTACTACAAAAATTTGTACAGACACTGCAACAACTCTTCTGCAACTTCTGTCAATCAGTGAGTCATGATGAATGTAATTGTCATATTTTTGAGCTAATGATGAATAAAACTCCCGCATATAGAGTGCAGGAAGAAACTCGGCCTCCGGATCAAGGTGCTAGGGGAGCAAAAGGAGGATTTTAGGGGCACAGGGGAGGTCGAGATGCAGGCCGACCTGGTAGAGGTCAAGCCCAAGTAATTTGCTACAACTATGGGGGACCAAGACACTAGGAATGAGAATGCACAAACCCAATGCACCTGTCGTGTAGATACTTCACACAGTTTGACCATGAAACAGAACACTACCATATATTACTAGCTAAAATATGTGAAAAAGGGGCACAACCTCAGCAACCTACTCAGAATTTGTAGATGATGAGAGTTGAACCCTGCAAAGAGGATCGTAATGTGAACATCGTGCTATGAAGTGGAATGATGACTGACGAAGACAATGGGAAGAATCTTGAGGAAGGTGAATGGGTCCACAAAGCTCCAGAAAAGGAGGTTGTCTTTTATTTGGAGCATGCAAAGGAAACCTTCATGGAAGCAAAGAAAAGCTTCATTGAGGCCTCTACCTCAAGAAGTTAGGATAAGAAGGTTAAAGAGATGGACCCTTCTATTCTTATAACTACTTTCTTGGAGACCTGTATGAAGCTGGTGTGCAATAGAAAGGCTGTGAAAGGGTTACAGGAGCTGATAAATAAGTGTGTTGGGAAAGAAAACGATTCTAATGGACCGCACATAGTCAGAAAGATTGGTAAGCATAAGGCAAGAATTGGGTAGGAGATGAGACTCATTGCGTAGATAAGAGAGTATGAAATGGACCAAGTCATTTTGGATCTAGGGTCCGACATGAATGTTTTTCCTAAACAGTCATGGGAGAGTGTGGTGAAGTAAAACTATAAGTGTGGACACAAACAAATTCCTCTAGCCCGATAATGGGTCTAGCCACAACTGATACATTCTATGGAAGATTTTCTTAGGTTATAACCAATTAAGAGGGCCTACCTCTTAGTACACTTATCCCGTTTGATGATGTCCTTACTTGCTCGCTCCAGCTATCTCTCACTTCCTTCTTTAAGAACCTGAAACAAGTAGACAACAGCAAACAACAACCATGATAATAGACAAATTGTAATTCAACCTACTTAACAAGTCAAGAAAAATTAATCCATTAATACGTAAGATGAAAAATCATGTAGGAAATCAATCGATAGTTTCATATATACTAAATCAAGAAGAGATTACAACCATTGTCTTAACCTTGTTGTTCTCCTCTGACAATACCAAGTTCCCACACACTTCTGCTACCATTCCATGATGGCCTCAATAAACAATAGTTTTAAGGT
Organism: Pinus taeda; assembly: GCA_000404065.3. NCBI lineage: Eukaryota > Viridiplantae > Streptophyta > Pinopsida > Pinales > Pinaceae > Pinus > Pinus taeda. The sequence continues at coordinate 78,105 of APFE030617531.1, read as the reverse complement.
TCTTCCCTTTAGGCTTCACTCCAAACCAAAATCACACTTCTCCCTCACACAACTAGAGAGCTACAACTATGAATAGCTTGTTGTTTACTCCAAACCAAAATAGCACTAGCACACCAACAGTAACATAACTTGTTCTTGGGAAGAAGGGAGGTTTATATAAGATGAATGGATGGGAGATGGATCCTCTTCTCATGGGAGAAGATCTTATCCCTTGAGGTAGTTCCGCCATTATAGGGGAAAGGAGCCCAAACTGACATCCTCTACCCCATCCAGCCAAACCATTTACCAGACTTCCGTTATGAAGCTTCTAGAGCTGGAAGCTTCAGTTCTTAATTTAAAAAACATTCCATGACAGGACCGGCGTGACTAGGAAACAACTCAGTCATTTCAATCGGCGCTAGGGATAGTACTCATCTATGCACATTGGAACAAGGAAGAAAAGGACCATTAGCGTTGATTTTGTAAAGTCGGAAAAGTAGAAGTTTAAGGGGAAATGTTGCAAAAGGGAATCAATATTCTCATGAAGAGGGACACAATGGGGGTTTCTTCATGAAGGGATAGCATGTAGGGCTTACTATAGAGGTCCTCCAGGATCAAGGAATAGGGAGTACAAGGACAGTGACAAATTTTTGTGTAATAGATGCCCCCTAAAGCGTGAAGGCCGAACTAGAGTGAGGGATGAAATGCTTTATGAATCAGTGTGGGGAACCATAATCTACCTTCGAAAAACCTACAAGCAAGTACAAATACATATACATAACTGAAAACTCTATCAAATGATACATGAATTGTGGCATGGATGTAGCCATCTAGAGAATGATCATGTGAATGGATATAGGTATGGTCGTATCCATTCGTCAAAGAGGATCATAATGAAACCAAGGTATGGCCACAAACATCTAATAATAGAAGGATCACATATGATAACTCATGGTATGGTTGCAACCATCCCTCTGAAAGAGACATGTATATTAACATAACCATGTCACATCACTTCGCAACTTGGAATTTTGTGATCTGAGTCCAAGGTCTTTCGCTCCAAAACGACCCGATCAGAGTACAAATTCTAACATGTGAATATATGTGTTGATGTCGAACATACTAGAAATTCTCTTGATTACCAGTCAATGATGAAAACTGTTAACAAGCATGAGAGAAACCACCAATAATGACAATGGTTCTCAAGGTACTATCAGCACAATCCACAAAATGTGAACAGAGGAACTGAAGTCAAACTCCTGTGAAGTCATGCAATCGAATGCCAATGATGTGAAATTGTCGTTGAGTGCAAAGAACTTGCCATTAGGGCATGCAAGCTCTAAGGTGCATGAAGGGAGTCTCTCGTTCAACTTCTCGGATAATGAGCTGAGGTCTACAAGAAACGACCATGTTGAAGGAGGGCCATAATGTATCCCACATCATCAACATTAGACAAAAGGATGCGAAATTATTTAGGATGATACAGAGAATCAGGGGTAAGTGTAACTGCAGAAGGACAACTCTTGAACATATCGGTGACACAACTGGAAGTTTGGTAGCTTTTGGATCCAAAGGATTGATGGTCATCATGATGTGGTAGAGATCAAATGGAATGCAAAACTGAATGGCCCAACCTAGGAAGGTCAACCATACAAAGTAGGATATACCAACCCGACATGAAGCAGAAAGTGTCATGTTTAAGAGTGAGCTGCTGACACAACTGATTAGATTTCCAAATTTCCCCCCACCATTTCTGGAAGGTGCCACAATTATTTTTTAATCACAAGCTTGAAGGGGATAGCATATGCTTGCAATGTAAGTTCATCCTTCAGATGAATCCAACCTAGTAAGTTTAATGAGCCCTAGGAAGGAGAAGCTCATGTTCGCCATGGTGACGAATCTGATGTCATTTAATATTTTAAGAAGTCCAACAAAGGTGTAACATAGTAACTTCTTCATGTTTAGAGAGTTTGAAAAAAACACCTAAAAGAAAACTCCACATGGTCCCTTTTCGTACGTTTGTGTATCTCGAGCCCGAAAAGGTAGAAAATGATACTTGAGAGAACTGCTTGACCATTTCAGTCAAGGATTACCTTTTTCATAAATAGTTCTCCTAGCCCAAAAAAGGGGTAAACTTGTACTAGGCAAACGACGTTTCGCATCCGTTAACGAGATCAAAATGACAACGACTCAGCCATCTTTTTTCTTTTAAAGGGTTGACAAAGAGCTTGAAAGCAAACTCCCCATTTTATTCTCTTTTATGAGTCAAAAGGGAAAAATACTCATAAATATTTTCATATGAGATTAACGAGTCAAGAAAATAGCTGAAATGTGAATCATCATCATCATCGAGCATCCATCACCTATCACTGTGCAAAAAGGTAAAGTGTATTGTCTAGTTCTTGAGGCAAAATAGGTTAAAATATTTACAAATACTTGATATTTTCATCAAAAAATGAATAAAAAGGAGAAAAGTAAATATATTTTTACCATTTACCATTTTACCTTGTTGTGAAAATTTCTTACTCACTTTTGCACTAATTCTTCCAGAGCAGATTGCGGGAGATTCGGGAGGTCATTTTCCACCACTAGTTACAGGTAAGAGCCAAAGCCCTGAGCTCCATTTTGATGTTCTTTATCCTTGTTTTTAACAATTTTTTTTGTTTTTTTGAGGGGGTTTTGTAAAAAGGTTTTCACCCTCAGCTGGCGTGACTTCCGGGCATGGAATCACATTGGCCAAGGATGATTAACAAAGCCAATCACGTTGCCAGTGCAACTATTTTTAAAAAAGGCATACTGGTGCCGTGAATAGGTAAAAACCCTATTTCCTAAAAAAATCACCATAAAAACTTGAAATTTATGAGCCAAGAATGATTGTTGACTCAAATTAATGGATTTTGCATGAAAGAATCACCAAAAATGGTGGACTAGAAAGAACGAGAACATGAAGATGTGGACATCCGGGCACTAAATGATCGAAATTGCCTAGAAGCTTTGAGGGTTTGTGGGCTCCTCATATCCTTTCTTTTGCTAGGGATGCGGGCCCAACTAGAGTTGCTTCGATACCTAATTAGTCTTTGGGACATAAATCAGGAAATATTTTTCATTGGTGACCAGAAGCTAGAGTTGGAAACTTCGAATATATATTTCATCATTGGAATGTCCCGAAGAGGCAAACCAGTTAAGACGTATAGGTCAAGACTGATTGGGGCAAGCATATATTCATTTCTTACTGAAAACTACCCTAAGGCCTTGAAATCCAAGATTGGGAAGACTGAGATTTCCACTATTCAGGATCTGACATTGAGAGTGCTTCTGTTGACCATCAACAAAGTGGCGGGGTCCTAGGCATAACATGAGACCAACAAATCGAAGTTCTTGTATGCTATCAATTGTACAAATCCTATGATCTTCAATTGGGAAGAGGCCATGAACACCAACATAAAGCACCATCTGTCCAAAGCTAAGGTGGGGAATCTAAAGGAATTTTGCTTCAAATCTGTGCTCGTAACCTTTTTCTTGGAACGGGTGCCACTGATCTAGTATCAGTTGACTGAGGTAGATCCTCCTATGCCACGCGATCCGTGAATGGCCCGCTGGGGTCATTTGATGCCCAAGATCACTAGGGGTCAGCACATGTCATACAAACCTACATTGTTTTCATGGTTATGACAATAGAAGATCATCATGGAGGACTGGCCATATAGTGCCATTGACTTCCATGGAGATCCTGATATGCCCTTACCAGATGGAGAGGATTTCTATGATGAAGGTAAAAAATCAACTTTTTAATTTTGAGATTTTTTTTAATTGTTTTTGGTATATATGTGCTTATAACATTTCTCTTGTTATTGCAAAAAGTGGACCAGAGTGGCCTACTAGGATGTCACCAATAGCCAGGTGCATCCCCCGCCCGATTGATGCGGTCGCTCCTTATCAGGAGGGGAGTGACAATGAGGAGGTGATCACGAAGACTCTTGAGGGGCTGGTTCATGGTATCCTAGAGTATGATTAGGTAGGAGACATTCCTCGTCAGTACCAGAGACACACGGTGGGAGTCTTGGATCCGATCTGCCAATTACTGACTCGTGTTGCATGAGTTGTATCATGCTACCAAGATCACCATGCTGATTAGTTCCTAGGTCCAACACTTATAGTTTTTGAGGCCTGCGTGCCACAGATGTATGATGCCAACAAGCCGTTGACGTTATTTTGGAACACATATTATTTTTTAGGGTTCTGATGTATCAAACATTATCACCATATATATATCTATATATATCTATATATATATTATATATATATATATATATATATATATATATATATATATATATATATATATATATATATCTATATATATATATGTGTTGTATTTTCTTACCTACTATGGTACAAATGTTTTGTTTATCTTTTCACATATTTCGTAAATGTTTATCCAACACATAATTAGCTAATGCATATGTTAATGTATTCATGCATCTAGGAATATGATGATATGTAATGTAATCAAAATGTCTTTACAGTAGATGAATACGGAGATACATTCTCATTATTTGAGATTTCTGACGGAATATTTCCCATTGAGTTGAAGGATGACAAGCTGTGAATCAAAGTTGACAACAAACTCTCTAATGTCAAGATCAATGGCTTCTGACAACAGTTCGATAACTACACTGTATTCAATGATGTTGTTAGTTGTGTGACCTAGATAGGTACCTTGAAGGTCAATCAACTCACCATGAGGGTCATAAATAGCCCATGTCGTGGATGATAGGTTCTGGATACTACAGAAAGCACCATCAGCAAAACCAATGTGGGGAGTCAGAAACATCTGCAAAGCAATAAAAGCATAGTAAAGAGGAAATATGTTTGAAAACTAACACACAAAACCACAGTGCACAAAAATGAATGACAAACTAATGTACACAAGTAACCATGCAAGATGACCTAAGCATAGTACTTCTTGAGGTAAAGCCCATTTCGAGGCTTATCTAGAGGATTTCCTTCATAATCAATAAGCTCATAGGCTCCTTTCTGCAAAACACGTTTCACAATGTAGGACCCATGCCAAATGGGTTTGAACTTGCCTGCCCCCAGCTTATCATTAGCTTGGCCATATAATAAGACCAAATCACCCTGAGAGAACGCGCGAAGGGATACCAATTGGTTGAAATGGGATTTTACCCATTTCTTTTGTGCTTTCATGACCAAGGCAAGGAGTTCAATAGCTAACTTAAGTGAAGGAATATCACATTCAATTAGCAGTGTTGCTTCCATACCACAAACTAGCTACAATAGTGTGAAACCAGTTGCATCATTAGTTGAGGTTCGGTAAGCCCATAGATCTGAAAAGAGAATGAGATGCCAATTTGACTTGTGCATCCCGATAGTATGTTGAAGCATTGTAACCAAAACCTTGTTCACGAATTCAACTTGGCCTTTGAATTGAGGGTAATATGGGGTCGAGCCATCGTGGCACAAGCCCAATGAGAATGTAAGCTCATCCATCCTGTAATCTCTGAAATGGGAGCCATGGTCCGTGACAATGTCTTGAGGTACAATGAACCTGGAAATAACAAGGTTGAAAAGGAATTGAGCCACCATCTTACTATCTATAGAGTATGTAGGCATCACTTCAGCCCATTTGGTGAAATAAGCCACATCGATGATAATATAGCCATGCCCCTCGGCCGAACGACGGTTATGATGAGCCCCAAAAATGGATAATTATATGGGCTCATTCAACCTCCTAATTCTAATTAATCCACCATTCTAATTAGTTTATTGCATTTTTTTAATTATATTTATGCTAATAGAGTGAATTGGGTTAGTCATTATGCCAACAAGTCTAATGTGTGCTTTATGTAGTCTTTTTGGTCAATTTGGAGACAAAATCAAAGGTTTAAATGAGCACTTGGCAACCAAATTCGTGGAGAGGATTTGTAGGAAGGTGTCCCCTTCATTTATGGTCCCTTACCTCGAATTCTCCACCATCAGCTCGGATTTCAAGGGCCACCAAATCAATTATCACAAGGGCAGCCGAGCAAGTGCTAGTAAAAGTGTTGTTAACTACAAGTTTTGGTAGCCGAGTTCCTAAAGTTTAGGAGGGTTGTTGGGGTCCTCAATTTGTATAAATAAGAAGGCTTAGGGCCTCATTTTGGTTATCCAGTAGTTAGTCACTTTGTAGGCAGAAGTTAGCTAGTTTATAGTTTGGTTTTTAGTCATTTTTTAGGCAGTAGTTTAGCTCTGCATTTCAGCACATTTTCAAGTTTTCTTTGTGGACAGTTTTTGGAATGTACTTATTATTTTGATCAATAAAGATGAATCCAGCTTTGCACCAGCTCTAATCTCTCTTAGGAGGCTATAGCTCTTGGGGTTTAGCCCATCTCAAGTGCCCAGTACTTCATTTGTTTACTTTTATGTGTCTTTGCTGCATTCTTAGAATAAAATCTACTATTTAGATGTAAATCTTGTTTTGTTATTTAGGTTGCTTTCTATGTTAAAGTAGATTTTGATGTTTAGATTGAGTTGGTAGGTTAGTAACAGGGAAAAATATTCATAAAAAGGCCAACGAGCACCTTGGATTTCACCTCTCCTTCATAGGATCAGGGGTTGGGATCAAAGTGACCTTGCTGCCCCAAAAAAACACTATCTTTGCTTCACCATGCAATTAGTAGTGTTGGATTCTTAGTTGTCGAACTTGATGTCAATTTTGATTGCATGCTTCAGTTTATGATTTCTTATTTGCATAGTTATTTCACTTATTTCATTTCGAATAAACTTCTGTTCATTTCCTTTTGTTGTTAGATCAGATTAGAGTGAAGTAACTAGGTCATAGGTTTTATAGGTGTTTGTTTGTTTAGTTTGAAAAACCACTTGCAGAGTACCTGTTATCCTTCCTTACCTGTCCATACTCCATCCAACCTACCTACTTCACCCTTCACTTAGAACCCTTACCTTACGTTTGCCTCATTTGCTTACTTTGCCATGATTCTCATATTCTTGTGCAACATCATTTCATCCCTTCTTGAACAAATATCACCATCTGCGCCACTCCTCAACTCCATCCTCCAAGTCTTGAACTCCCCTACATCCCTATTTCACCTCCATTCTCGTTCCTCCACCTTTTTCCCTCCATCCATTCTCCAAAATCCTCTTTTCGGAACATCTTGTAGAAAAATTACAGAACATCCTGTAGAAATCCCAGAACATCCTGTAGAACCCCTGCAGACTTCATCTAGAAGCTCACGAAAGCAATTTCTTGAGATCTGATCACTGTGAAACTCTTAGGAAGGGTGCTAGGGACCCCTTAGGACCTCTCCTAACCTTCCCAACCTTTTGTAAGCATTTCCTCTCGCCAATCCACCTCTGCATAGTCAAAAGCCAGTTAAAAGCACATGCATGATAGTTCTAACAACTTATTCAAAAATATAAAAAGATGTTTTTTCAAATGTTACTATAGAAGTAGCTTAGACACATGCATTTTACCTTTCTAAGAGTCAATGGCATTCCTTTCTGTAACTTTCATCATTTCTCTTGCATCAGTAGGGCTAGCTGGTAAAATTAGGGTTTTCTAGGATTTGCATTTCCTTTTCGTTTTTCGCTTCTTCCTACAAATAGATTAGCCTCCTTTGAGTTAAATTTCATCCATAAATTAAAAAGCTTCTTCTAGGAGCTCATAGAAGTTGGCTTAAGCTCCTAGCGGACTTGTGCCAGATGACCAAGTGACAGCTGCGGCAAGAGCTATTACTTGTGCATACAGCACCGTCGCTTCCAAGTTTGTTACGAACTACCGGGTTGATAACATTAAAGAAGGGAGTCATAGGAGTTGCAACATTATTGCTGCAATACTGGGGCCCACCATCTTTTTGGCATCGTTGCCGGGGAGCGTCAGAGTATTTGTGATTGCTGCTTTTCTTCTATTTTCTACTACAACCTTCTGCTAAGTAATTTATTTCATTTCCATTCTGTAATTTCATTTCCGCAAAAGTAAAGTAGACATTTCCCGCTTTCATAAATTAGCATTTCAATGCCGCAATTTCAATTTTGTAACGTAGATTAGCATTTCAATTCCGCAATTTACATTCTACAAGCATATCTTAGCATTTCATTCCTGCAATTTCATTTGAGAAAAATAGATTAGTCATTTCCTGCTTCCATTTCAATTCCGCATTTTCATTTCAGCAAGATAGTTAGTTGCAGTTCAGTGTATTTCAGTTTTGGAGGTACAAGAAGAAAAATACAAAAATCAACCAAAAATATTTCCTTTCATGCCTGGTAGGAGTAGAGATAAGTTAGAAAAATACTTGCACAAAACCCCCCCACTGCTTCACACAACCAACCTTCTCTCTTCTTCGATGGCTGTGATTAAGAAGAACCCCTGGGCAGACATCAATGCATATTTAAAGAACCTCTAGGGGAGAAGAAGAAACAAATTCCTCTGGAGCAAATGGCTACAAGCAGAAATGTTTGGAGCAGTACCTTATCCAAAAATGAATTTACAAATCAGATGGAAGATTTCAAGAGCGATATGAGGCAGTTTCTTGCCATGCAACTGGATACCTTACAGATCCAAAGAAAGCAAGAGGAAACCAAGAGGGCTTTGGTCATCTTTTGTCCCAGGTGCACTAGAAAGCGTCCTAGGAACGAATGTCCAATGCACTCCCTAGAAGTGTGTTTCATTTGTGAAGAATACCATCCTACGAATCAGTGCCCTTCCTTGCTTGGACCATACCTTACTAGGAGGAACTGCAAGGGACATCCGAGACTTATTACGACCCTTATTAAGCCACTTTCATGCCTTTTTGGGGTCCCCCTTCTCATCCTTCCTGGTTCACACGTCCTCCCGGTTCCTTCATAGATCCATATTATTCCCAACCAGCTGCTCATTCATTTCACTCTTATGCTCAGCCATAGCCTCAGTGGAATACACCTCATCAGGGGTGGAAGCCCTAGTACAACTCTCCTCCCGCTCATTTTCCTCCATCACCTACCCATCCACAACCCCATCCACATCCATCTCAATATACACCCCCACTCAACTACCCGTACCGCCATTTCGAAACCCGCACATTGGAATAGCTCAACCCAATTACAAAGCTGAGGCACAACATGTCCAAATGACTCCTCTTGAGCTGAATGATCTTCACCATAGCTTAGGAAGAGTATTGCAAAAAAGGGATTATCTTGAAAGCATTGAAGGACCACATCCAGTAAAAGAAGATTCAAAAGAGGATAGCAAAGAACCATGGGCTGCACTTGATGAAGAAAAGACATCAGAATTAGAGATCAAGAGAGTTCTCTCATGGTTACCATCAAATCTTCCATGTATTCAAGAGAAAACTCAGCAAAAAGAGGAAGATGTGAAGGTCATGATAGAAGAAGATATGGAGAATGATCCAGATCAGCAAAAGGACCAAAGATATCAGAGCTATATTGAGATATGGTTTCAAATAGTCACTAAGTTACATCAATACTCTCTTCTTCAGCAATGCCTAATTCCTTCAAAGTCAAATCATTTGGTTTCTGAAATCCAGATAGTTATCAAACCATTCATTTCAAGCGTCCACATCATTCTGTCTCTAATTTCGAATTGCACATGGCTCCATTGGAAGTATTCTTATACTTGAGAATGATTTTGTTTTTCAAGTAGGGTAGGGTAGAAAAAAAAAAAAAAAAAAAAAAAAAAAAAAAAAAAAAAAAAAAAAAAAAAAAATGAAAAATTAAAAAAGAAAAAAGAAAAAAATGAAAAATGGAAATGAGAGGAAAAATCTAAGGTGAAAACCTCCTCGAAGGCACCTTAGATTGGCTCATTGATTGAAACCTCCATGAGACGGTCAATGGGTTGGAAAAAAAAAAAAGAAAAAAAGAGAATAAGATCCCTGGGTGAAAACCTCCCTTGGAGGCACCCAGGGTAGGAAATTAGGGTGTAAACCTCCATGAGGCACCCTAGTTGTTTAAAAAAAAACAAAAAACAAAACAAAAGAAAAAGAAAAAGAGAACAAGCCTAATCTTAATGAAAAATTGCAGGTTGTAGTGAATACTTTGCAGGAAAAGAGGGGTGCCCAAAACGAGGACAACAGTCTGTACTAGGCTCCAGGACATCCCTTCAGACACTCCCTCCATGGCCACTCACCTCTCCTAGGATTTGGTCACATTTGGGTTGATATTGGGCCTTCTACAGGAAGCTACAAGCGTTTCTACAGGAAGTTCTGTATTTCTATAGGAAACATCCTGTAGAACCTTCAGGCAAGCCAAATTCGATTTTGGTAGGGAATCTAAAGCTTTGAATCTATTGGTTAGACCTGCAAGCATTCATGATTCCATCCCTCACCCTTTTCCATCATTTTTTTCACCTCGTTGTGTTTCTTTTATGAAAACTGTGTTTTCTACAGGGAGTTTCTGTAGAAATTACAATGAGCTAAAAATGGATTGCAAAAAGGTAGTTTGGCGAACATGATAGCTTCCTCAAGGGTTCAGAAGTCTTCCTACAATCTTCAAACTCCTCCTCCATCATCTCCATGCCTACATCATAGCCCAAGCTCAGTTTTTCTTTCCATGCAAAAACTTGCAGAATGCTTTGAAGAAAAAAATACATAGAACATAATTTGTTTTTTACATAACTTGAAAACCGTGCATCCATTTGGAAAACCGTTTTACTGGGAGTTGTATAGGGATGATGGCAACGTTCCCGAGCAATTTCAACCAATTCCAGTGCACGATTTCTAAGAAATCGACCTCCATCACCTTCAGTCATTTTTGCATTTTCTCTCTATCCGTGTATCCATTTCAAAACCTGTTTCATGGGGAGATGCATATGGGTGATAGTAACCTACCCAAGCAGTTTCAGTTGATTCCGATGCACGGTTTCCGAGAAATTGATCTCTATAATCTTCAGCCATTTTTCATTTTTCTCGAAATATATGCATCCATTGGTCGCAATTTTGCTATGGGAGGTGCATATTGATGATAGGAACATGCTCAGAAAGTTTCAGATCGATCCAATCTATCATTCGGGAGCAATGGTGAAAATAAGTTTCATTCCTATGAAAATTCAGCAATAGCAGCTTGAGGGTGTAGATCTGAACGTAAAGCCAGCTCCTGTAGCATGGATCCGGCCAGAGGATACTTGCACACGAAAAAAATAGCCATGAATCAGCCATCAAGCCATCATGCAACCACAGAAACCAGTGCATGCAGCAAATGAAAGGCCACAACACCTCACAACAACCATTTGACTTCCAGGTATGTGACTAAAACTTGTTCCTCTATTGCATGAATCTAATCTAAGCACTGCATGAATGAATGAGATGGTGGGATTTAGCTAGAAATCTATCCAGATTTGATTGCGCTCATCCAGGGATCACCAACGCACGTGTATAGTCATTCACGTGAAATTTGAAAAACACGGGTAGTGGTAGATGTGTTGAACTCCAGCACACAGGACATCAAATGATTAACAGATAGAAGAGAACATACAGTTCATAACACCACTACAGTTCGAATAAAGACAACACACATTTTTGCCACCTCACCACAAGTCACACAACAATTAAAGAACGTTCGGCTGAAACTCACAAACTGCTGTTCATTTGCACTTGCCACATCCTCAACTGAAGTTTGCACAAAATGATTAACTAGTCATCCTCCACCAGTTTCTCTACCTGTCTTCAAGATTCTACTGCGTATCAGGCTCGCTCAGAGACGCAGGGGCGCTCTACAGGCGTTTCTACAGGAAGTCTTCTACAGGAAACACAGAAAACAACCATGCAGAAAGAAAACGTGGGATTTTCGGCGAATTTCAAGCTCCAAACGAGGTAGGATCGGGGAAACTTCGTTGTGCATGATTTTTTGGTGCAAAATGGTGAATTGAACATGTAATTAAATTGAAAAATGAGATTAAAAAGTCTGCATGTGCATTGAGAACAGTGGAAGTCTTCTTGCATGATTCAATGAGTTTACCCATTCTTTTCTTCTGCTTCCGAAATCTCCTCATTAGTTTTAAAAAGAAAAAGAAGAAAATAAAAATTCCCTTGCAAGGAAGACATGCAGCAGACCAACCTGTGTGTGGAAAAACCCGAATTTACATATCTATCAATGTGTGAGAAAACTAGTGTCCTTATGCTCTGATCTGTGAAAATTTTCTTTCATAAACAGACAGACCAATTCGAGGTGACAACAGTTTTAACACAAGGGAATTACTGCCATTTGATGTTGTAAAGAGCACACGAAAAATTCCTTCTTGGGTTCAAAAAAGACCGAATTCAGTTGTCCTCTATTTCAGTGATTGGCTGTGTTTTTTCCACTTGAGCATTTTCTCTTTTTTGGTTAAAACACAAACTCAACACCATGCCAACTAAAGAAATTGAGAAGAACATTGATGAGGGAGCACAAGACATTCAAACAGAGGGCAAAACAGAGGAAGAACAGAAGGAAAAAGAGGAATTTGACATGACTGCTGAGCATGAGACAAAAAAGGAGACAACAGCAAAAATAGAGAGGGCGAAAAAGGAAAAAAGGTTGGAAAAAAGGCCAAGAAAGCCCAAATGGGAGTTGTCACAACCAAGGAAACCACACCACAATTAAAAGGCAAGACACCCCCAGCCAAGTAGACTGAAACAGTGAAGACAGTTTCTACAAGAAGCCAAAAAGCAGTTTCTATAGGAAGACAAAAAATAGTCAGCACAAGACTTTCTACAGGAATTCTAGAAACAGAGGAACAAAAAGGGAAAATCACCTGAGATTTTGGCCAGGGAGGCAGCAGCCATGCTTGCCACCATTAGCACACCTCCAAGACCAAAAATGAAGAGAAAGAGGAAAACCTCCATGTACTTTAAAGTGAAAAAGGAGCACACAGATAAAAGTGGGCAAACCCAAACCACAGTCAAAGAAGCAAATTGTCATTAAGGACACAAAAGCTAAATAAAAGGAGGAGCCTCCTTCAAAGATATCCATCAGCTATGAACGAGGAAGCCCAAAGACATCTACCTAGAGAGAAAGAATGAAAATGCTGGACACAAAGGCCTCTCTACAGGATGCTGAGACAGTTCTACCAGGAAGCTGAGAATTCTCTAGGAAAAGGAGCACAGGCAGTGCGAAGAAGTAGGAAGAAAATCATGGTTTCATGACCGAGAAAAGGACATCACTTCAGAAGCTTGGCATGATAGGGAGGCCACCAGGGCCATCAAAGATGAAGAGATAGATTGGTTTCCCAGAGGATAAGCAACACTTTCAGTAGGGGGGTGATGAAGAGCCCCAAAAATGGATAATTATATGGGCTCATTCAGCCTCCTAATTCGAATTAATCCACCATTCTCATTAGTTTATTGCATGTTTTTTATTATATTTATGCTAATATAGTGAATTGGGTTAGTCATTATGCCAACAAGTCTAATGTGTGCTTTGTGTAGTCTTTTTGGTCAATTTGGAGACAAAATCAAAGGTTTAAATGAGCACTTGGTAGCCAAATTCATGGAGAGGATTTGTAGGAAGGTATCCCCTTCATTTATGGGCCCTTACCTTGAATTCTCCACCATCAGCTTGGAGTTCAAGGGCATCCAAATCAATTATCACAAGGGCAGCCGAGCAAGTGCTAGTAAAAGTGTTGTTAACTACAAGTTTTGGCAGTCGAGTTCCTAAAGTTTAGGAGGGTTGTTGGGGTCCTCAATTTGTATAAATAAGAAGGCTTAGGGTCTCATTTTGGTTAGCCAATAGTTAGTCACTTTTTAGGCAGAAGTTAGCTAGTTTATAGTTCGGTTTTTAATCATTTTTTAGGTAGTAGTTTAGCTCTGCATTTCAGCACATTTTCAAGTTTTCTTTGTGGACAATTTTTGGAATGTACTTATTATTTTAATCAATAAAGATGAATCCAGCTTTGCACCAGCTCTAATCTCTCTTAGGAGGCTTAGCTCTTGGGGTTGGACCCATATCAAGTGCCCAGTACTTCCTTTGTTTACTTTTATGTGTCTTTGCTGCATTCTTAGAATAAAATCTGCTATTTAGATTTAAATCTTGTTTTGTTATTTAGGTTGCTTTTTATGGTTAAAGTAGCTTTTGATGTTCAGATTGATTTGGTAGGTTATTAGCAGGGAAAAGGCTTCATAAAAAGGCCAATGAGCACCTTAAATTTAACCTCTCCCTCATAGGATCAGGGGCTGGGATCAAAGTGACCTTGTTGCCCCAAAAAAACATTATCTTTGCTTCACCATGCAACTAGTAGTGTTGGATTCTTAGTTGTCGAACTTGATATCAATTTTGATTGCATGCTCCAGTTTATGATTGCTTAGTTGCATAGTTATTTCACGTATTTCATTTCGAATAAACTTCTGTTCATTTCCTTTTGTTGTTAGGTTAGATTAGAGTGAAGTAACTAGGTCATAGGTTTTATAGGTGTTTGTTTGTTCAGTTTGAAAAACCACTTGCAGAGTACCTGTTATCCTTCCTTACCTACCCATACTCCATCCAACCTACCTGCTTCACCCTTCACTTAGAACCCCTGCCTTACATTTTCCTCATTTGTTTACTTTTCCATGATTCTCATCTTCTTGTGCAACATCGTTCCATCCCTTCTTGAACAAACCTCACCATCTGCGCCACTCCTCAACTCTATCCTCCATGTCTTGAACTCCCCTACATCCCTATTTCACCTCCATACTCGTTCCTCCACCTTTTTCCCTCCATCCATTCTCTAAAATCATCTTTTCGGAACATCCTATAGAAAAAATATAGAACATCCTGTAGAAATCCCAGAAGATCCTGTAGAACCCCTGCAAACTTCCTGTAGAAGCTCACGAAAGTGATTTCTTGAGATCCGATCAGTATGAAACTCTTAGGAAGGGTGCTAGGGACCCCTTAGGACCTCTCCTAACCTTCCCAACCTTCTGCAAGCATTTCCTCTCGCCAATCCACCTCAGCATAGTCAAAAGCCAGTTAAAAGCACATGCATGATAGTTCTAACAACTTATTCAAAAATACAAAAAGATGTTTTTTTCAGATGTCACTACAGAAGTAGCTTAGACACATGCATTTTACCTTTCTAAGATTCAATGGCATTCCTTTCTGTAACTTTCATCATTTCTCTTGCATCAGTAGGGCTAGCTGGTAAAATTAGGGTTTGTTAGGGTTTGCATTTCCTTTCCGCTTTTTGCTTCTTCCTGCAAATAGATTAGCCTCCTTTGAGTTAGCTTTCATCCATCAATTAAAAAGCTTCTTCTAAGAGCTCATAGAAGTTGGCTTAAGCTCCTAGTGGACTTGTGCCAGATGACCAAGTGACAGTTGCGGCAAGAGCTAGTAATTGTGCATACAGCACTGACGCTTCCAAGTTTGTTATGAACTACCAGGTTGATAAAATTAAATAAGGGAGTCCTAGGAGTTGCAACATTATTGCTGCAATACTGGGGCCCACCAGGTTACATGTCATGTAATCAATGCCCCATTTGGAAAAAGGACCAATGGTAATGACGAGGTGTAGGTGAGTGGGTGGGGCATGCATCTTGTGTTGGTAAATTTGGCATTCATGGCACTTGCGAACAACAAGGATGTAGTCCTTGAAAATAGATGAATAGAAATAACCAGCATGAAGGATGTTTTGAGCGATAGTGTAACCAGACATATGACCACCACATGCCCTAGAGTGGAAATAATTGAGAACTCTTCTAGCTTCCTCGATCTTAAGGCATCGAGGAAGAATTGAATTGACACTGACACAGTATAAAGTATCACCAATAATACGGTAAGGTTGGGAGTGGTATCGAATCGTTTAGCAATCATCGTTAGTTAATGCAGACTGGAACATGGATGTATGGAGATACACAATGATATCACCATACCATGGATCAAGGGTGCTAATCAGGAAGAGAGTCTCATCCGAAAGCTGTTGATATACACCAGCAGGACGAGACTTAGAGGGAACGGAACAAATCAATTCAGTGAAAATTAATGACTTCTTAGATTTGGCAGTATTAAATACAAAATCAAAATCTTGTAGGATCATGATCCATTTAGAATATTTGTCCCCTAACATAATGACTCAATCGAGGTACATGCCCCCCAAGCTTCATTTCATTCAACTAGGTAGATGGAATGAAGGTTCACTTTCGAAATTTTGGAAAGACTCAATTGGGATTTTACGAGATCTTAATCAAAGACTCGATTTGGAAAAGAGAGTTGTTTCAGTTTTTAACGAGGTTTGCACAAGAAGAAATTGTCCTCGAACCCTTGTTTCATTTTTCAACGAGTTTGACACAAGACAAAGAACTATGCTCATATCTCTTGTTTCATTTTTTTAACGAAGTTGACATAAGCCCAGGAACTATCCTCATGACTCCTTGTTTCATCTTTTAATGAGGTTGACACAAGACCTGGAACTATCCTCACAACCCTTTCATGACCCATAAGAGAACATGGCTCCCAAGAGGTCTTCACTAGATAAAAGAACCATGCTCTAGGAGGAATACATGTCAATTGGTACCATAGACAGATCGGGTTCCAATGCCCCCAGTACATAATGTATTATACCACATGTGTGATCATCAGCAGATGTGGAGATAAATCGAGTAGCCACATAATTGACTTGTGGCAGGGAAGGTACTACTTGCAAACAAGAGCCGATAGGGGATGATGGTTGCATAGGAGGCATCTGGTGACCAATAAATGACAACCGATCAATAGTCACAATTTTCCCTTCGTGCAAAAAACAAACCACATGGAAAAGCAAAGAAACAGGATGAGGTTCCCACACACTTCTACTAGCATTCCATGGTGGCCTCAATCAACAATAGTTTTAAGGCTCTTCCCTTTAGGCTTCACTTCAAAACAAAATCACACTTCTCCCTCACATAACTAGAGAGCTAAAACTATGAATAGCTTGTTGTTTACTCCAAACCAAAATAGCACTAGCACACTAACATTAACACTAGCTTGTGCTTGGGAAGAAGGGAGGTTTATATAGGATGAATGGATGGGAGATGGACCCTATTCTCATGGGAGAAGGTCTTATCCCTTGAGGTAGACCAAACTGACATCCTCAACCCCATCTAGCCAAACCATTTACCACACTTCTGTTACGAAGCTTCTAGAGCTAGAAGCTTCAGCTCTCAATTTAAAAAGAAATCCATAACATGACTAGCAACTTCAGAGGAGAACAACGACGTCAAAAAAATGGTTGTAATATCTTCTTGATTCATTATATATGCAGCTATTGTTTGATTTCCTACATGATTTTTCATATTACATATTCTTGGCTTAATGTTTCTTGACTTGTTAAATAGGTTGAATTACAATTTGTCTATTATCACAATTGTTTTTTGTTGTTGTTTGCTTGTTTTAGGTGCTTGAAGAAGGAAGCAAGAGATAGCTGAAGCGAGCAAGCAAGGACATCATCAAACAAGATAATAATACTAAGAGGTAGGCCCGCTTAATTGGTTCTAACCTAAGGAAATCTTCCATAGAATGTATCAGTTGTGGCTAGACCCATTATTAGTCTAGAGGAATTTGTTTGTGTCTGCACTTATAGTTTTACTTCACCACAAATTGACAACTCCACTAGGGAGAAGGGAGGTTTATATAAGATGAATGGATGGGAGATGGATCCTCTTCTCATGGGATAAGGTATTATCCCTTGAGGTAGTTCCATCATTATAGGGGAAATAAGATCAAACTGACATCCTCGACCCCATCCAGCCAAACCATTTACCAGACTTCTGTTACAAAGCTTCTAGAGCTAGAAGCTTCAACTCTTAATGTAAAAAAATTTCCACAACAGGACTGACGCGATTGGAACATGGCTCAGTCACTCTGGTCGATATTAGGTATAGTTCTAATATATGCACATCAGCATGAGGAAGACAAGGGCCATTAGCACCGGTCTTGTAAACTAGGCAAAATAGAAGTTTTGGGGCAAATGGTGCAAAAGGCAATTGATCTTCTCATGAAGAGGGACACAATGGGGGTTTCTTCATGAAGGGATAACATGTAGGGTTCACTGTAGAGGTCCTCCAAGATCAAGGAACGGGGAGTACAGGGATAGTGACAAAATGTTGTGTAATAGAGAGAATGGGGAGACCTACACTGTAGTGTTCTCCTATTCAATTACGGATGGCAAATCAACAAAAGATTATCCCCATGGGGAGATTACAGGGAGTCACAGTTGATATTGAAGGTGCAAGCACATTGGCTGATTTTGAAGTGATAGAGATTGTGGATGATATAAATCCCTACCCTACGGTCCTTAGGATTAACTGGGTTATCGACATGAATGGGGTGATTAATGTGAAGAAGTGGATGATGTCATTTGAAAGAAAATCGCTCCACGTAGTAGTACTATTGGACCCTACAGAAGGACCACACTACATTGAACCAGTCTGTGATTACAAAATTTATAACAATCTGGACCATGTTTATAAGATAACGTAGTGAAATCAATATTGGGTGAATTTGACAACTGATTGATGTCTTTCATGGGACCGCAAAAGCTCCTGCACATATGACTCAGACGAGGAATTGGAAAATTGGCATAATAAGTTGCACGAAGCATCAACGCTACGATGTAACATGATGACCAAATCGTTGCGTTGTGTATCATCGGAGATAAGAAGTTTGCCTTACTATGATGGGTTAATTGACGTTGATAAATGTCTGGTGCATTTGAAAGGGAAGTGTTGAAGAAGAATTTCTTCCAAGCCTTGGGCTTGGCATTGCGCACTACGCCTGCAAGATGGTGGGGTACAAATAAATGCAACTTCGATGGATGGGATGAATATAGAATAATTATGAGGGTGTGGTTTGGTCACCCAAAGGTACGATTGATAGAGAAATACAATGGAAGGAGTGATCCACATGAGCACTTAGCCAAATGGAGCGATGCTTATGTAAAAGAACCACAACCAAAGTGGGTGCATATATTCTGTCACACCTTGGATGTAATACCTATGAATTGGTACCTGGAGACAGAGCTCTGCCATGGCATGGACGTGTGGGATATTTTGAGATAGAGATTCTTAATGAAATTTAGCTTTGAAGATGGATTTGAGAGCATTGATGAAGCTTTGTAAGAGTTCAAAGCAATAATCTTTAGAATACCACAGGACCCATTGGATTTGATTCAACCGGATTGGACCACCCAGCTACACCACGCGCTGGAGTGCTACAATGTGACTGCTGAAGAAGAAGATGAGGATCAGAGGAACATTAATATCTCGAAAATAGAAGGACACCGCGAAGTTGAGGGGCCGCAGATAGAAAACCCATATATCATTGTGCTACTGAAAACAAGACAAGTGAACATCGAGACAGAGGTGGAGCCAAAGTTTGAAAAAATTGGGGACTACTGGGATGATGCAACAGTAGATAAGGGTCATTCAATTTCTCTACAAATACCAAGACTTGTTCCCAACAAAGTTCTTAGACCTAAAGGGGATAATAGGGGACTTGGGAGTTATGAAAATTACGTTGAAACTAGACATGAAGCTGATCAAGCAGAGGCCTTACCACCTCAATAAAAAATATAAAGAAAGGGTCCACTTAGAGTTGGATAAAATGCTTGTGGTAGGTATTATTGAGCCAGTGGAAGAATCTGATTGGGTGATCACAATAATAGTTCAGGAAAAGAAGAAGACGAATGAAATAAGGATATGTGTAGATCTCAGGAAGCTGAGTGATGCCTGCGTGCATGATCCTTTTTCAAATATGTTCACCGCTAAAGTATTGGATAATATAGGAGGAGAGGAAGCATATTCCTTCATTGATGGGTTCTCAAGGTAACATCAGATCAAGATCATGCTAGAGGATAGAAGTAAGATGACCTTCACAACTAAGTGGGGATGCATCTAGTATATTGTAATGCCTTTTGGAATGAAGAATGTGTTGGTGATCTTTTCGCACGTAGTCATCACGGCGTTTAAGGACTTCATTCACAAATTTTAGGAGGTATACTTTGACGATTAGATGGTGTTTGGGTTGGTGAAATTCCATGTAGCTAGCCTATGCTTGATGCTAGATACATGCTGAAGGTATCGTATCATGCTCCATTTGAAGAAATGCTTGTTCTGTGTTCCTTTCATAATCTTGCTAGGCCATGTGTTGTTCAGACAAGGATTAATGGTCGACCTAGTCAAGATAGCAGTTATAATTAATCTGGAGGTACTAAGAAGTGTGAAATAGTTGCGTGCAATGTTGGGGAATAAGGGATACTTTAGAAATTTCATTAAGGGTTATGCCTAGATTACCGTGCTGATGGAGACATTTCTAAAGAAGGATACTACATTATGTTGGAATGAAGAATGTCAACGAAGCTTAGATGTGTTAAAGGAAAAGATGGTCACCACACCAATCCTAGTCTTCTCGGATTGGAAGAAGGAATTTCATGTGCATGTGGACGCATCATGTATTGCGCTCGAAGCTGTACTGACGTAGAACAACAAGGGAGACTTGGATCAGCCTATAACATTTGCAGGTAGGAAGTTGTCTAAAGTTAAGAAGAACTATTCAACGACAGAGCATGAAGGTTTGGCTATGGTATACGTGCTCCAGAAGTTTAGACACTACTTGCTAGGTAGACACTTTAAGATGTATACAGGCCATTTTGCATTGAAGTACTTGGTTAACAAGCCTATGTTGGGGGGGGAATATGCAAATGGATGTTGTTGTTTCAGTAATATGATTTCAAAGTCATTGTGAAGCTAGGACGATTGAGTGCAGGACCAAATCATCTATCACACATTGAAACAAGGGAGGAGCCTATTAATTTGGAGGATGGACTACCTAATTCACAACTCTTTGCAGTGCGTGTAGCTAATAATCACTTTACAGATATCATACACTTCCTAATGATGAGGAAGACTCCAAAAGGATATACTAGTCAACAAAAGAAGGAACTGGTGGTGCATGTGACAAAATTTTCTGTCATTGCAGGACATTTATATAAAATGGGCTTGGCTGAAATTCTGTGACGTTATGTACCTGATTTTGAACGAAATAGCATCCTCACTGACACCCATGGAGGAGCTATGGGAGGACATTATGAAGGAAAAACAACAGCGTAGAAGATTTTACGCATTGGGTTATGGTGGCCGACACTACATAAGGATTCCAAGACTTACTGTAAGGCATACGATGCATGTAAGAGGATGGGTAGGCCATCCGGAGGGAAGAGTTGCCTATGAATCCACAAGTGCCTTTATAGCCATTCGAGAAATGGGCCATTGATTTCGTAGGCCTGATCTAGCCTCCGCGAAAGAAGATGGTTGTGTGATATATCATCATCGCGATGGACTATTTGATTAGATGGGTAGAGGCACAACTCATGAAGGGTTGTATAGGGGAAAAAATGTGAAGTTCCTCTTTGAAGATGTGCTTACTAGGTTTGGTTGCCCGAAGATTTTGATGAGCGATCGTGGTCCAAATTTCCTTAATGAATTCCAAGTTTATCTTCAAAATAGCACACCATATCACTTACAGGCTAATGGGACAGTCAAAGCATTTAATAAGGTATTGGAAAACTTGCTGATGAAGGTTTGGAATGCACAAAGGAATGATTGGAATGTGCGAGTATCTATGGTGTTATAGGCTTACAAGACTACTTGCAAAAAGATGACTGGAAAAACACCTTTCAGGCTGGTGTATGGCGTAGAAGCTATGATGCTGATGTAGTACATTGTACCTAGTCTACACATTGCGACGTTCACGGGAATGGTAGATCACGGAGCCCTAGAGGAGTGGTTTGCATAGCTGATAGAACTTGAAGAAGATAGGTTTTTGGCTAGATTCCATCAACAAGTTCAGAAGGAGCATGAAAATGCATGGCACGATCGGCGCATCAAACTGTGCAACTTCAAGGTAAATGATTTGGTTTTATTATATGACAGCAAGTTTGAAAAATTTCCAGGAAAATTTTTTATGCATTGCCTAGGGCCCTATGTCATCAAGGAGATTACCGATGGTGGAGCAGTTCAATTGGTGAAATTAAATGGAGATCCATTCCCCAGAAAGGTAAATGGCAACTGATTGAAGCCATACACTGAGGATAGGGCAAGATGACTATATGATGGAAGCATTGTCTTAACACTCCAAGCAGCTGAAAGGAGGTGCGGGACTATAAAATACGTTGCTTGGGTTGTAGGGATGTGTGACTGGGGGACTACATGGGATGGAAGAATGTCACGACATCAACAGAGGTGTGAAGGGAGTTGCACTATAGGAGGAAAGACCATGCAGAGAAGCCAGAAAGTGATCATCACAATCATTGTTCATGATTTGACAGTGAGAAAACTGCTAAGAGGGGCGGGGGGGCAGCATTTAAGATATAATTTAAATGCGATATCTTCGAAAATCCACTGCCAATATAACATTTGTGAATGGATTTGGGGGAAACGGTTGGATTTGAATTCAAATTTTCCTATAAATTACAGATGGCCGCCCTATGAAAAACACTTTTCATTCTGAGAATTGAGGTATCGAGCTATCAGTTGTGCATGAACCCTGCGAATTTTGAGGCTTTGATGGCCAGTTTAGTGTTTGACAAGTTGCCTATGGAAACCTAGGAGCTCCTTAATAGGCTGATGTTGGCACCCATAGAAACTACAAGTGCTGGAGGATCGATGGCCTCTGAGGGAGCTACACCTGAGGTCGTAAGTGTGGAGGTTCCCACGGACGTGCCAAAGTCATCAAGGTCACCCAGGTCGAGGTATACGCCCAAAAGAGAGGGGCCATAGATGAAGAAAGAAAAATAGAAAGCGACAAAATCGGTGCATGAGTCGCCAAGGAAGAAACAGAAGAAAGAGAAGCCCACCATGCACGAGAAAGGCAAGGTGTTAAATCTAGAATCCGACGAGGGTGTAGATGGAGGTGCAAAGGACATTGACATTGAGGGTGTAGACCCTATCTCAAATCTACCTAAATACATCCCTCTGCACTGGGTAAGGTGAAGGTCCCAAAGGACCTAGATGAGGGAAAATTTCTACTTAATACACCTCTGCTACCTAATCAAATCACATTTGAAGGTCCGCGCTTGGTGCATGTCTCACATCTGAAGTTAGAGGATTGGGACTTGACAGATAGTGAGCGATTCCCTCACCTGGCTACTGACAGTTTCATGCAGAGGGTATTCTATAAGGATTCGAGTGTCACTGCGTTGGAGCCAGTCAAGTGGATTCATGGGGTGGAGAAGATAGGATTGATGAACCTACTATGGGTGCCTCATTACCACCACACACCCATAAACTTGATAGTTATCAAATAGTTGTTTTGCTTGGTGCACGACGTGTGCCTTTGGTTGGAGGAGCCAATCCTGATAACTAATATGCTGATCCATAAGATCACCTAGCTACCCCATTCAAGACAAAATCCAACCAAGGCATTTGGTGGAAAGGTGGGTAAGCATGACTTCACTAAGCAAATTAGGGACAATTTTAAGCTTGTCAAAAAGCCGTGCGGATACTCTATTTCAAACATAACTGACCCCGAGGTCAAGGGAGCCACCTAGATCTTAGCTAGGAAGATAATGCGGAAGTTTCACGCAGGTGAGGCTTCAACACTAGTAGTCTCATTAGTAGCCCAGTGTGCGGAGGGCATACAATTAAATTGGGCATGCTACCTCTACAGTGAATTCCTCGTGAACTGTAGAGAAGCATCGGATCAAAGAAAGGCATTCCATTACACATGGTTGTTGTTATCAATTGTGTTGGTCGCATGGCAGTTTCCAAAGGACAATCAGTTTCCTCTAATGGTGACTGATTTTCCAGAGGCCGCAAAGTTTGCTTCGCTATGGGCCACGAAGGACACTGAGAGGGTCCACGAGAGCAAGGTATTCAGGGTTTTGATGGAGATGAACATCAATATGGCCATTAACCACAAGCCAAGATTGTCACCAATTGTTTATGAGCAGTATTCGAGATACACAGAGTTCAAAGTGGAATTCCATTGTATCTCCATCCAGGTGTGGAAGGACCCAAAATAGAAATGGTATGATCTCCCATACCTTGCAACTGATGATGCGATAGTAGTGGTCCTCGATCGTTGGCCAACAAAATGGCGCACGGCCTCAGATTTATCTTCTGGATCCAGTAAGTCTGTAGGAAAGCAGAAGAAGGAGGAGACTCGGTTGAAAATGTAGCAGATGGCTGAGAGACAGAAAAAGAAGAGGAAAAAGCCAGATCTGAAGCAGAGTGTATCGTTAAGGAGTGTGAAGAAGTGAAGGAAGAGGAGGAAGAGCGCAACCCTGACAGAAGTCAAAAGTCTCCTTCACCACAAATGGAGGATGAGCAACAATTTGAACAAGGTGGTGGAGACCTGGAGACCACCCCCTTCCGATAAAGCAAACTTGGGAACATGAGAAAGAAGGGCCATGGAAGAAGTCCAAGGTAAGTAAATCATCGCTCGACCCAATCACCTTAACAAAAGGTGACTTACATGAAATTGGTCATAAGTTCAAGGATGTGACCGCGGAACTACTGCAACAGTTTGATTGATAACAGAAACAAGCCTTGGTCTCCACTCAAACGGGTCTACGCAAGATGTAGATCCAAACTACTCAACTATAGACCGGTGTAGGGAAAAGTAGCATGACGTCGACTAATTTGGTTCCAAGTACCTCTAAATAATCGGAGATGGTTCACTCTTTGGATTCCCAGGCTGTTGCGTTGTTGGATGGAGGTTTGATTATAGAAGTGGAAGCTAGCAGGGCTACTGTCAGGACACTAAAGCATATTGGGTTGAACTTGGCTGCACTTCCAAGTGAAGCCCTTCACACCCTATGTTGGCATGAAAGGGTCATCAGGGGAAGACCCTCGCTTCAAGCGTGGAGAGCCAACAATGGTTCATTGTAGTTGTTGGGAACGAGTTCCCCCAAGAGCATTTTTGGGGCTAAAAGCCCATGTTTTGGGATAGTTTTGTAATAAAGTTGTAAAGTTTCCACATTTTTTGGTCGTGGAGCATGAAGGTGTCAAGAGTCATAAAAGGTTGTCTTCCCTTATTTTTTAAAGTGTCAAATCAGCTTTAAATATCGACCCATGGTCCTGCAAACCATGGGATTGTATAAAAAGGAGCTAAGTAAGTAAGCTCTAAGTTAGAGGAATTTAGGGAATTGAGGAAGAAAGTAGTGAAGTTGAGTGGAGAAGTCTAAGTGTTCTTGGGTGTTAGTGTAAGTAGAGGCTCTGCAGCTAAGTGCACAAAGGCCTAGGGTGGAAGTCTGCAGCTGAGTGCGCGGACCCCTACATCTATGTGCGCAAGGCGGATAGAGTCTATATTAAACTGAAAGATATCAATAAATATTGTGTATTCTACAGATACTGTGTATTTAGTTCTTATTATGCATATGATTATATTGCGTTTTGGGTTTAATTTACAATGTTTATTTGATGTGAGAATATATGTGAATGTATCGGTTTGATGAATGCAAGTAAGGATATCAGTTTACGTGGTGCCAGCTGTGATTAATTAGTAACATAAATAAACACTTGAGATAACTTGGGAACCTATATAATACATTGTCATAGCTGCGTGAAAGTACCTGGACCATGGGTTAGGGCTGCGCGAAGGTCGATCGTACACCTTCGCGAAGGTACTAAAGGGAGGAATAAAAGGTTAGATTGACAGAACCCTAAGGCTTAGCGACCTGCACGAAAATAGGGGCAGAGGGTATAAACCGACATCATGACCATCTCAGGGTGCAAAAAATTGGTTCCAGTATCCCCCCATACTGCTTCGGGTGAGACTTTGTTCCGCACTCCATGGGATGATGTCGAAAGGGCTAGTAGTGTAGGGATTTGTTTGGGTGACTAACGCTGAACCTAGGTCAAGGCCCACAAAGCCAAAAAATGGTTTCGTTGTCGGGATCGAGATCTGCATGAGAGATGTGTGATGTTGTATCACTGGAATCCAACTAAGAAATAGATCAAGGACTAGTTAGATAGAAAGATACATGAATTCACGGTGCAGGGGAACAGAAACCCGCAACTAACAAAGGAACAGTGGCTAGAGAGATACTTGTATATAGAAATCCACGAGATCTTTTTCTGTTACTTTCTATTTTATTTATATGAGTGGATAGTGAACCTAGCGGGTAGCCAAGGAAGGTGGAGGCTTTATGGTCCTATTTTCTGGACCCCAGAGCTAGTATAGAGACTGAAAGCTTCTGAGGATAAGATCGATTGCTTTGTCGATCATTAACTCAATCATATCATAGGAGGATTTGTAACTAAATTCGCAGTCGATACCTCAGTCAATTACAACGAGGTGGAGTGGCACTTTTTCAAAGGTCCACGAGGTAAGTACTTGAAGTTTTTAAATACTTGGATTAAGATGTTATTATGCAAAAAATGGGGTATGCAGCTACCTTAATGTTCGGAGCTACAAGAAATGGGAAGACTTACATGAACGAAGGAAGAAAGGGCCCTGAATATAGCCCACTGGTTTGACCTCGTTTGAGTAACGAAGAGGGAGTTGCCCAGGCTTCTCCACGAAGTGCAGTTTACTTAATAAAACAAGGATTCCTGCAACTACCACCTCCACCTACACCACCTCCAACTTCACCACCATCACCTGCGACTTCGCCCACACCACCACCACCTCCACCACAGTTCAACATGGTGAATTTAGTGAAGCTGCCTTTGTTTAAGGGCTTGGGAAATGAGGACCCGCACTAGTTCTGGTTTGTCATAAAAGTTGTGTGGGAAGCTCAGGGTGTCACAGATGATCACATGAAGAAAGAAACGTTGGTTAGTGATTTACAGGATCGCATGCTAACTTGGTACATCAAGTATTCTAATGATAACTTGAATGTTGGGTTGGAAAATATCTCGACCACGCTAAATAAAGAGTTCAGTACGCCTAAATCTAAGGCATAGTCAATTGTGGGGTTCAAGGAAATCGCAATGAAACCATGTGAGACACCTTGGGAATTGGATTAAAGATTGAAATGTAAAATCTGCGAAGCTAATATGAACTTAACAAATGGAAATCACTGTGAGTGGTTCATGGCTTTTCTCCTACCTCACCTAAGGGTTGCACTGTCACAATAGAAGATTATGACTCAGGCAGAGTCCTTATATATTACAATAAGACTGCATGAGACACCAATGCAAGATCCAAATCTGGGGATTCAGCAAATCCATGCACAGTTGCAAAATCGTTGCCTTGAAATGCAAAGATTGAAGCAGGACAAAATAGTTTGATAGGAGGCATGTGAAGAGATATGGTGCCTGAAATGTAAGGGTCAAGGACATGAAAAAGACCACTGCCTGATCTTTGAAAACCATATTAAAGGAGGACTATTGATGCCTTCAAGGTCGGACACCCAAGCAGGGCTGAGCACAGGGCACATGTTGTGGTGCACTATATGTCAAGTAGCAGGGAAACATACGACTGATAATTGCCATTTGCTGCAGAAGTTTGTACAAAAACCACAACAACTATTCTGCAACTTCTACAGGTCAGTAGGGCATGATGATCACAATTGCCAAAATTATGAATTAATGATGGACAAAACATCCACCTATAGAGTCCAGGAAGAAACACAACCTCCTAACGAAAGCGATGGGATGGTGCTAATAGGATTTCAGGGGCACAAATGAGGACGAGGCAGAGGAGGACCTTGCAAAGTTCAGGGACAACTGATCTATTACAATTGTGGAGGACCAGGACATTATGCCCATGAATGCACTAACCCAATGTGTCCATCGTGCAAATATTGTACTAAATTTAATCATAAGACAAAGGAATGTCCTACACTGATAGCAAGGATACGTGACAAAGGGGTGCTACCACCGCAACCGAATCAGAACATGCAGATGATGAGGGTCGAGCCTCGCGGAGAGGATCCAAATCTGAATATAGTGCCTCGAAGTGGAATTACAATGTGTGACGATAAGAGGAAATAGTCCGAAGATAGTGCATGGGTTCATAAAACTCTAGCAAAGGACACTATATTTAATTTGGAACACGCACGCAAAACGTTCATGGAAGCAAAGAAGAGTTTCGCTGAGGCCTCTACGTCGGGGAGCCAAGATAAGCCTATTCAAGAAATGGACCCTTCTATGCTTACGAACTTTCTAGAGACCTACATGAAGTTGTTGCATGATAGCAAGGCTATGAAGGGGTTATAGGAACTTATAAATAGATGTGCCGGAAATGCTCTAGGTGAACTGGGCATGGTATAGAATATTGGTAAGCATAAGGCAAGGGCAGGGTGTGAGATGAGACTCACCACGCAGGTTGGAGAATATGAAATGGATCAGGTTATTCTGGATCTGGGGTTAGACGTGAACGTTTTGCCGAAACAGACATGGGAGTGGATGGGGAGACCCGCGCCGTAGTAGTCTCCGATTCAGTTAAGGATGGAAAGTCAACAGAAGATCATCCCCATGGGACGGTTGCAGGGAGTAACTGTATATATTGAGCGTGCAAGCTCATTGGCTGACTTTGAAGTTATAGAAATTGTGGATGACAGCAACCCCTACCCTACACTCCTTGGCATTGATTGGGCTACTGACATGAATGGGGTAATAAACCTAAAGAAGCGAAAGATGATATTTTAAAATAAATAACAGCACGTAATAGTACCCCTAGGTCCTGTTGAAGGACCGCGCTATACTAAACCAGTCCGCCATTATGAAAGTGATGACGGTTTGGACTGCATATAAAAAATAACAGTGCAAGACCAAGATTTGGTGAATCTGATAGCGGATGGTCGAATTACGTGGGATCACGAGAGTTCCTACAACTCAAACTCAAATGAAGAATTAGAGTGTTGGCATAATCGATTACATGAAGTAACTACGTTGAGCAGTAACATGATGGCCCGATCGTTGTGTTGTGTGTCGTCACAAGTATGAAATCTTCCCACTTATGATGGCTTGAATGATTTGGATGTCTTTTTGGATACATTTGAGATGGAAGTACAAGAAAAGCAACGCTTATAGGCTTTGGACTAGGCACTGCGCACTATGCCTGCGAGATGGTGGGGTATGCACAAGGGTAGTTTTGATGATTGGTGCAAGTGTAGGAGGATGATGAGAAAACGCTTTGGGAAGTTGAAGGTACGAGTGATAGACAAGTATGACAGGAAGGGTGATCTGTGCACACACTTGGCCAAATGGGCTAAGGCTTATGAAGCGAAGCCCCAACCTAAATGGGTGCACTTGTTTTGTCACACCTTGGATGTCATCCCGATGAACTGGTACTTGGAGACAGAGCTCTACCATGGCATATGCGAATGGGATATTATGCATGAAGGGTTCATAATGATGTTAAGCTTCGAAGATGGGTTTGAATATATTGACAAAGTGCTACAAGAAGTTAAAGCAGCAATCCTTAGGATACCACAGGATCCTCTAGATTTGATTCGACCTGATTTGACTACTCAGGTGAGACACACAATGGAATTCTATAACATGAAAATAGAAGAAGAAGACAAGGACCCTTGAAAGATTGATATCCCTGAAATCGAGGGTCACCACAAGGTTGAGGGACCCCAGGTCGAGAATCCTAACCATTTAAAATGAAACAAGTAAATATTGGTACGGAGGCAGAGCCCAAATTCGTGAAGATTGGAGATTACTGGGATCACACGATGGTAGATAAGGTCACTGAATTTCTTTGATAATACTAGGATTTTCTCCCTACCAACTTTACGGAGTTAAAGGGGATAATAGCAGACCTAGGCGTTATGAGGATCACGTTAAAACCCGACACAAATTCGGTTAAGAAAACACCTTACCAACTCAATTTGAAGTATAAGGAGAAGGTCCGCTTAGAGTAATATAAGATGCTCACAACAAGAATCATTGATCCTGTAGAAGAATCAGAATGGGTGAGCCCGATGGTGGTACAGGAAAAGAAGCAGAAGGATGAAATAAGGATACGTGTAGATCTCAGGAAGTTGAATGACGCTTGCGTGCATGGTCCTTTCCCGACTCCATACACTGATGAGGTATTGGATAATGTAGGTGGCTAGGAAGTGTACACCTTCACTTATGGGTTTTCTGGGTACCATCAGATCAAAATCACACCTGAATATAGAAGCAAGACGACCTTCACGACTGAATGGGGATGTTTTAAATACACTGTAATACCTTTCGGATTGAAGAATGCGCCTGCGATTTTTTCATGCATAGTCATTGCTGCATTCAAAGACTTCCTTCATAAGTTTCTGGAGGTGTACTTTGATGACTAGAATATGTTTGGGTTAGTAAAATGCCATGTGGCCATTTGCGCTTAATGCTAGATACTTGTCGAAGGTACCAAGTTGCGCTTAATCTAAAGAAATGTTTGTTTTGTGTTCTTTTGGGACTCTGCTAGGTCATGTGGTTTGTAGATAAGGACTGATGGTAGATCTAGTGAAGATCACAGTCATACTTAACTTGGAGGCACTGAGGAGTGTGAAACAACTGTGTGCAACCTTGGGACATACTGGGTACTATAGGAAGTTTACCAATGGTTATGCCCAGATCGAAGCACCTATGGAGAAGCTATTAAAAAAGGATGTCACATTCTGTTAGAAAGAGGACTGTTAGGAAAGCTTGGATGTGCTGAAAGGAAAAATGGTCACTGCACCAATTTTAGTCTTCCCATATTGGAAGAAGGAGTTTCATGTACATGTAGACGCATCAGGTATAGCACTAGGAGCAGTACTGACATAGGCCAATGGAGGAGAATTGGACCATCCTATAGCATTCATAATAAGGAGGTTATCTAAGGCTAAGAAGAACTATTCCACAACTGAGTGCAAAGGAATAGCCATGGTATATGCGCTCCAGACGTTTATACACTATTTGCTGGGTGGAAATTTTGAAATGTATACGAATCATTTTGTGTTGAAATACCTAGTCAACAAGCCTGTGTTGGGGGGGAGAATCTGTAGGTGGTTTTTATTATTCCAGGAGTATGATTTTGAATTATTGTGAATCCTAGATGAATGAATGTGGGACCAAACCATCTGTTGTGCATCGAAATGGGGGAAGATCCCACTTATTTGGAGGAGGGATTGCCTAATGTGCAACTCTTTCAGTGAGTGCTGTGGATGGTCACTTTGAAGACATCATACACTTCTTAACGACAGGAACTACCCCAGAAGGCTACACCATCCAGCAGAAAAAGGAGTTAGTGGTGCGCGTGTCAAAGTTTTCTTTCATTTTCGTACATTTGTACAAAATGGGTCTGATGAAGTATTGCGGCGATATGTACCAGAGTTTAAAAGAAGCGGTATCCTTGTGAATGCTCACGGGGGTGTCGCAGGAGGCCATTATGCAGGAAGAGCGACCGTACAAAAGATCCTACCCGCAAGTTTGTGGTGGCCAACCCTCCATCAAGATTCCAAAGCCTACAGTAGGGCATGCGACATGTGACAAAGGACTGGTAGGCCATCACAGAGAGATGAGTTGCCCATGAACCCACATATGATGTTACAACCTTTCGAGAAATGGGCCATAGATTTTGTGGAACCCATTTAGCCCCAAGGAAAGAAGCCAGGAGCACAGTTCATTATCACCACTACTGAGTATTTGAATCGATGGGTAGAGGCACAGCCTGTGAAGGACTACACAGGCACGACCATTATGAAGTTTCTCTTTGAGTATGCATTTATGCAATTTGGGTGTCCAAAGGTTTTGATGAGTGATTACAGTATGCATTTTTTGAATGAGACGATCAACACACTAATGGAGGGATTTTAGGTGTATTACCATAAACGCATGCCTTATCACCCACAAGGCTAATGGGATGGTGGAAGCATTCAATAAGGTGCTGGAGAACACGCTGACCAAGGTTTGCAACACTCAACGAAGTGATTGGTACCTGCACATATCTGTAGTACTATGGGCCTATCGAACAACATGCAAAAAGTTGACTAAGTAGATGCCCTTTAGGCTTGTATATGGTGTTGTAGTAGTGATTCCCATGGAATACATTGTGCCTAATCTATGCATAGTGGCACTCACAGGTATGGTAGATTGCAAAGCCCTGGAAGAGAGGCACACACAGCTTGCTGAGCTTGAGGAAGAAATATTTCTGGCCGGATTTCACCAACAGGTCCAAAAGCAATGCGAAAAAACATGGCATGATCGGGACATTAAACTGTGCACCTTTAAGATAAATTATCTAGTTTTGTTGTATGACAATATTTTTGATAAATTTCCAGGGAAATTCAGAATGCACTGGAAAGGGCCCTATGCCATTTAGAAGATTACTGATAGTGGAGCAGTTCAGTTGGTCAAATTGAATGGAGATTCATTCCCAGGAAAGGTGAATGGCAGCCGATTGAAGACATACACCAGTGATCCGGCCAAGTGACTATATGAAGGTAGCATAGTATTAGTGTTCCAGGCAACTAAAAGGAGGCACGAGACTATAAACTACACTACCCAAGTGTGGTGAAGTAAAATTATAAGTGCGGACACGAATGAATTCCTCTAGCCTGATAATGGGTCTAGCCACAATAGATACATTCTATGGAATATTTCCTTAGGTTATAATCAATCAAGAGGGCCTACCGCTTGGTTGCTTATGCTTCTTGATGATGTCCTCGCTTTCTCGATCCAACAATCTCTCGCTTCCTTCTTCAAGTTCTTGAAACAAGTAAACAACAACATCACACAAACATAATAATAGACAAATTGCAATTCATCCTACTTAATGAGTCAAGAATAATTAAGACACGAATATGTAATATTACAAAACATGTAGGAAATCAATTGATAGTTGCATATATTAATATCGAAGAGTGATTACAACCATTTGTCTTGACGTTACAGTCTTCCTTTAACAAGATTGGGTTCCCACATACTTCTTCTAGCACTCCACGATGGCTTCAAAAAACAAAAGTTTAAAGGCTCTTCCCTTTAGGCTTCACTCCAAACCAAACACACTTATCCATCACACAACTAAATAGCTACAACTAGTAATAGCTTGTGTGTCTACTCCAAAATAATATACTCACACTTAGCCAACACTCTAACTATGACTAGCACTAGCTCGTGCTTTGGATGAAGGGATGTTTATATAGGAAATATGGATGGGAGGTGGATCCTCTTCTCATGGGAAATGGACTTATCCCTTGAGGTAATTCCATCATTATAGGGGAAAGGATCCCAAATCATCATCCTCGACTTCATTTTTCCAAACCATTTACCAGACTTCCGTTATGGAGCTTCTAGAGTTGGAAGCTTCGACTCTAATTTAAAGAACTTTCCATAAGAGGATCATCATGATTAGAACACATCTCAGTCACTCCGATCGGTGTGAGTAGTAATAATCTTTGCACATCGGCACGAGTGAGACAAAGGCCATTAGCTCGAGTCTTGTAAACTGGGAAAAACAGAAGTTTCAGGGGAAATGGTGCAAAAGGGACATAATGGGAGTTTCTCCATGAAGGCAAAGTATGTAGGGTTCAATGTAGAGGTCCTCCAGGATCAAGGAATAGGGAGTACAGGGACAGTGATAAAATGTTGCGTAACATATGCTCCCTAAAGCGTGAAGGCCGCGTTGGAGTGAGGGATGAAATGCTTTATAAATCAGTGTGGGGAACTGGTCTACCATTGGAAAACCTGCAAACAAGTACATATACATATACATAAACTAAGATCTCTGTAAAATGATACATGAATTGTGGCATGGATGCAGCCATCCATAGAATGATCATGTAAATGGATCTAGGTATGGGTGAAACCATCCATTAAAGAGGATCATAACGAAACCAAGGTATGGTTGCAGCCATCCAATAATGAGAAGGATCACATATGATAACCCATGGTCTAGTCACAACTAGCCATCTGAAAGAGACATGCATATCATCATAACCTTGTCACACACTTTGCAACCTAGACTTTTGTGATCTGAGTCTAGGTTCTTGCATTCCAACACGACCCGATCAAAGTACAAATTCTAGCATGCGAATAGATGTGTTGGCATCGAACATGCTAGAAAGTTGCTTTATTACCAGTGAATGATATAAACTGTTAACAAGCGTGAGAGAAACAACCAGTAATGACAATGGTCCTCAAGGTACTATCAACACAATTCATGGAATGTGAATACATGAACTGAATTCGAACACATGTGAAATCACTTGATCGAAAGCCAATGATGTGAACTTGTCGTCAAGTGTGAAGAACTTGTCATTAAGGCATGAAATCTCTAAGGTACTGGAAGGAAGTCTCTCAGTCAACTTCCCGGATAATGAGTTGAAGTCGATGAAAAGTGACTGTGTCGAAGGAGGGCCATAATGAATCCCACATCATTGAAATAAGCCAAGAGGATGCAAAATTCTTTTGGATGATACAGAGAAACAAAGGTAAATGTAACTACAGAAGGACAGCTCTTGAACATACCAACAACACAACTGGAAGTTTGGAAACTTTTGGGTCCATGGGATGGGTGGTCATAATCACATGGCAGAGATCAAATGGAAGGAAAAAATGAATGGCCCAAACCCAGGAAGGTCAATGATACAAAGGAGGATGTCCCAACCTAACACGAAGCAAAAAGTGTCAAGTTCAAGAGTAAGCTGCCAACACGACTCGATAGATTTTCCAAATTTTCCCCCATCATTTTTGGAAAGTACCCCAATTATTTTTTAATCGCAAGCTTGAAACAAATAGCATATACTGACACTATAAGTTCATCCTTCAGATGAATCCAACCTAGTAAGTTTAACGAGCCCTAGAAAGGATAAGCTTGTGTTTGTCATGGTGACAAATTTGATGTCGTTTAATAGTTTAGCGAGTCTGACAAAGGTGTAACTCAATATCTTTTTCATGTTTAGAGAGTTTGAAAAAGACACGTAAAAGAAAACTCCACATGGTCCCTTTTCGTACATTTGTGTCTCTTGTGCTGGAAAAGGTAGAAAATGATACCTGAGAGAACCGCTTGACCATTTAAATCAAGGAGTACCTTCTTTGTAAACAGTGCATCCCAGTCCAAAAAAGGGGTAAACTTATACTGAGAACATGACGTTTCGCATCTATTAACGACTTTGAAACAATAAGGGCTCGGCTATCTTTTTACTTTTAAAGGGTCAGAAAAGAGCTGAAAGCGGACCCCCCATTTTTATTCTCTTTAACAAGTCAAAAAGGGAAAAAATACTCAGCAATCTCTTCATATGAGTTTAACGAATCGAGAAAAGTGTTGAAATGTGACTCATCGCCATCGCAGAACATCCATCACCTGTTGCTACACAAGTAAGGCAAAGTATATTATCAAGTCCTTGAGGTAAAATAGGTCAAAAATATTTACAAAACCTGATATTTTCATCAAAGAATGAATAGAAAGGGGAAAAGTAAATATATTTTTACCATTTACCATTTTACCTTTGCAGTGAAGACATTTTACCCACTTTTGCCCTAGTTTTTTCGGAGTATATTACAAGAGATCTGGGAGGTAAATCGACAAACTGTTAGTTCTAGGTAACAGTCGAAGCCCTGAGCTCCATTTTCATGCTATTCATTTCTGGTTTTAGCCATTTTTTTGGATTTTTAGGGAGGGTTTTGAGAAATGTTTTCACCCTCGTTCAACGCGATTTTCGGACATGGGATCATGCCAGCCGAGGGTGATTTGCATAACCATCTGCACCGATTAATGCCACTGTTTCTAAAATAGGCATGTTGATGTTGTGGATAGGGAAAAAACATTTTTTTCTCAAGAACTGATCGTTAAAAATTGAATTTTATGTGCCAAAACTGATGGTTGACTCAAATAAATGGCTTTTGTAGAAGAGAAATTACCAAAAATGGTGGATTGGAAGGAAAGAGAACACGAAGATGTTCACACCCAGGCATTGAATGATTCAAATTTCCTAGAGGCTTTGAGGACTTGCGGACTCCTCAAAATTTTCCTTACACTAGGGATGCGGGCCCAACCCAAGTTGCTTCGATACTTAATAAGCCTTTGGGACATCAATCGTGAGATTTTTGTCATTGGGGACCAAGAGCTGGAGTTGAAAACTTCAAATATCTACTTCATCATTAGACACTTTCGCAGAGGTGAGCTAGTGAACTTGTATGGGTCATGTCTAATCGGGGCAAGCATATCTTCCCTTCTTGCCGAGCACTCTCCTGAGGCCCTGAAATCCAAGAGTGGGAAGATAGAGATTTCCAGTGTGTTAGATCTAACACTGAGGGTGCTTCCGTTGACTATCAACAGAGTGGTGGGGTCCTAGGTGAAACATGAGACTAACAAGTCGAAGTTCCTTTATGCTATTGATTGCACAACTCCTATGATCTTCAACTAGGAAGATGCCATGAAGATGAACATCAAGTGCTAGTTTTCCAAGGCCAAGGTGGGGAATCTAAAGCAATTTGGCTTCAGATCGGTACTTGTGACCTTCTTCCTAGAATGAGTGCCACTATATTAGTATCAATTGACTGAGTTCGGTCCTCCTGCACCATGTGATCCTCGGATGGCCCACTCGAGTCGTCTGATGCCCAGGATCACTAAGGGTCAGCATATTTCATACTGACTAACATTCTTCTCATGGTTACGACACTAAAAGATTGTCATGGAGGACTGGCCATACAGTGGCATCGATTTCTGTGGAGATCCAGATATACCCTTACCAGATGAAGAGGACTTTGATGATGAAGGTAAAATCCCAAAACTTTTTTATTTTGATGTTTTTAATTGTTTTTGGTATATGAATGATTATAACATTTCTCTTGTTTATGAAGATGTCAGACCAAAGCAACTAGCTGGGATGTGCCTAATAGCCAGGTGCATCCCTCGTCCTATTGATATTGTCACCCCTTATTAAGAAGGGAGAGATAATGAGGAGGAGATCGCAAGGAACCTTGAGGGTTGACCCATGGTATCCCGGAGTATGCTCAGATAGGAGACACGCCCCGGTGGTACCAGAGGCACACAGTGGGAGTCTCAAATCAGATCTGCCGACTGCTGAGTTGAGTTGTACGAGTTGTCTCGTGCTACCTTGACCACCATGCTGAGTAGTTCCTAGGTCCAACACTTACATATGTTTTGAGGCCTGTTGTTGGGTGTTAAAAGGTGTCTTTTAAAACTCCTAATTGCCTCACATTAATTATCAACCTAGGTAAGTCTTTTTATTCCAAGAGTGTACACAATATGTGCAAGCTATAAATCACAAGAATAATGCTTAAAAATAAGTTATTAAATTCAATACAAGAGTAAATGGATGCAATCATAAATCTCAAGCTGTAACTTTTAAAGGAAATAATACATCTAAGCATCAGGACTTAATCTCAAGCAAAACCATAGTCCAATCTTAAGCAAGCAATTCAAATGGGAATAACATCAACAGAGAGCACTCTAGTAGTAATTGAGCTCTTTCAGTTGGATCTACATTAATCAAGCAATTTGAATGGGAATAACATCAACCGAGAGAATTGTAGCAATAACTAAGCTCTTTTAGTTGGATCTATACTAATCGCACTCTGTCTTAATTAACGAGAAACAATTCCTTAACTGATAACTAATTCAATCCATGGTATGCTTAAATGAAATCAATTAACAAAGTTGCGAATTACTGAAATGAGTATAAGAAATCAGAATTAAGGAAAGTAAACCAACTGCAAAGATATAAAACGGAATAAACTCGCGGGAAATGGAAAAGTATAAAACAAGGAACAACAATAAGATCCACCAGAGGTCGAGCCCTAGCCACCAGTGAATACTGCTTAGCTACTTCAGAATATCCGAATGACCAACAATGAAAGTTATGTATTAATCATCAAAGTCACTTGTCATTACAATACAATCTCCTTCTTCAAAATCATGCTTCTGTAAATTAAAATTACAATTGAAGTAAAAGGCGAGAAGTTTCCTTCTCTCTATTCTCTCCTCATATTATCTTTCTGTTACATAGTAATTTGTCATTGTCCTCATCTTCGTCCTTCTTCTGTGTCATGTGTCAAATAAACATGTTCATATCTTCCCACCAATGTAAGAAGATTAAACAAATGCTCTCTAATGCTGAAGATTGACCCTTTTTTACTAAGTTTCTGCATCATTGCTAGTGAACCCTTAAAATCCATGACGATTCTTGGTCATGCACTGTATCATTGTGATTTCGTCACTAGTCCCCAGTTTATGACCCATGATGA
Source organism: Pinus taeda (assembly GCA_000404065.3). NCBI lineage: Eukaryota > Viridiplantae > Streptophyta > Pinopsida > Pinales > Pinaceae > Pinus > Pinus taeda. The sequence goes on along the minus strand of APFE030617531.1, from coordinate 40,069 downwards.
TCCAGATTTAGCGAATTAGTTCAAAAAATTGGCCTTCTGGATGTTTCTAGATCTGGTTGTTGGGTCAGTTTGGGTTGCCTTTCCACCTTTGGGATGGTGGTTCCACCTCTAGTGCAACCTCCCTTGAGGATAAGCTCCCTCTCCCTTATTTCATGTAGGCTCCTTCTCCTATAAAGTCACTCACCATTGCTCTGATCTACTAGCTTTTTTAACTAGTTAGTAGTTCCTTTGGTTGGGCAGTGCTGCTAGTGCTTTTGATTTTGATAGATAGTTGGTGTGGGTGTGACAAGTGTGGGATTGTTGATAGCTTGTGGAAGGTTGTGGATTTCCCTTAACTTTGTGTTAAAGCTTATGGGTGAGAGAGAGACATTGTATGTTGCGAGATTCATCCTTGAAGAGTGAATGCTTGAGAAACATACTAGCTGGACCCTCCGAGAAGGCTTGCAACGTCAAGACTTGGTTGTAAGCTTGCTCTTGATTCATTATTAATACAATCAATGATGTTTTCCTATGTATTGTATGTAATTTACTTGATAGCTCATGACTTCTTGACTTTATGAGTAAATAGATCATTGTTTTTTCCCGGTTACATGTTTTGTTGTTTTTTCTTTGTATCGTTTCAAGTTAATCACTCATTAAGGAGAAGGAAGCGGAAGCTAGAGAAGTGCAACGGAACTTCATCAACCACCGGTTTGAGTAGGCCTCCAACGATGACTATTTAAGGAAATCAATTTTTGATCTATATTTGTTGTGACTAGACCCACTCTAGGGCTAGAGGGGTTGCCTCTATCCGTAGAGGGAACACTTCCTGCATCACAAGTTGGCGACTCTGCTTGGGAGTCCATCCTATGTTTTTCTCTTGTTTTCTTTTGCTTGATTTTGAGTTAATGTCTTTTGGATTTTTGGATTGAACCATTAGTCTTTTGGGTTACCTGGGTCAATCTAGGAAATCCCTTTATTGCATGTAAGGATAGACTAGTCTTTGTTTGGGAGTTTTCATCTAAAGTCATTAGATGTCCTTCAAGTCACATTTAAAAAACACCAGAAAAAGCAGAGAAATGAAAAAAATGTAGTGTTAAGCTTTCGTTAGGTGCGGGTAGCCACATTGTTCCATACGTTCCGTCCACATGTTCGGTTTTTTTTTTAAGTTTGTCGCTAGAAAAAGATAAATAATCGTGCTGATGTTGCGTTTTCTCTGTCTTGGAAGTCTGTGTGTCACTTAATCCTGTCACACAGTTGTGACGATTCCTAAAATCGATTCATCGCGTGAAAGACGTGTACTTCCGTGACGATGTTGCTTTGTTGCTATGGCTAGTGACTCATCGACACTAGTTGCTTGTGTTATTCCCATGACAATTCATGTAGAATTGTTTATTTCAATTCTACCTCCCGAATTCATCAGTCTGGTTAACTCCTTGTTTTCTTTCTCTTATCCCTTAGTTCGTTTTAATTGCTTTTAGTTAAGGTGCTAACTTTTCGGTTTCATTGAAGTGAATCTTGTGTTTTTTGGCTTTGTGACCTAGTTTTTCAAGTTTTGAATTATTTGGCTTGGTTACTTGCCTATCCAAAATATTCATCCGCAACCCTCCTGGTGGTTTGCTTGAGGTTTTTCCATTTCTTATTCTTGCCGGTTGATTTTTAGTGTCGATTATTGAACCAATTTTTTATATTGATTCAAATTCTTCACTACCAAGCATAGATCACAATTGTTTGAATCGATCAATTCACACTTGCTTGTTTGTATCTTTAAATTCAAAACAAAGAAACAAAAAAATTCAAAAGATTGCATTCATTTAGTATAGGAAAGTGAAAGTATATTTGCATTTCAAATGTTCATGTTTGATAAATTGAAAAGTGAACTCTAAATATTTCATTAGTAGTATCAATGCATCATAAGATTAGTGTATTGATGCATTGTGTTTCTTAGTGTTTGCATTCTCTTGTGTTTGTTTGGGGATGAACTTTCTACCTTTTTGTAAGTAGGTGTTCATCGAAGTGAAAGATGCTTTACTCATTCTAGCTACATCCTAGGTTTTGATATACATACAGTAAGGCTTGGAAATTGAAACATAATTCAAGATCAACTCTAAAATGAACTGAATGAACCTAAAAATGCATTGGAACATAACGCATATTATTTACTGGTCTAGGCTAGAGACGTGCTCCGATGTCATTAAACCTAATCACTATTGCTTTCACTTAAGGTTGGGTGCTTCCTCCTTCTATGACTCAATAGCTGCTAGTACAGACTTGCACTCCCAGTACCGTCGAGTATATGTTGGGAGACCCCACTAGGTTATCATCCTATATCCTTAGGAAGCTGCGTCTGCCACATTGCAAACCGTAATGCACCAAACACAAAATTTGGGAAGATTGACCGTCGTATGGAAATTCCTTGGTTTTCATATGATCACCAAGGTGTATATGCAGTTTTATAGGTTGTTTGGTAAACCTTTTGCCTAGTTCCCCAGACTAGTCACTTTCGTTCCTTTTCGGAATCCTTAAAAGAAAAGGTCCATCTGATCACTTGTCCTTTCAAGCTCATTAAACCTCAAAAGAGATAAAGTCACCTTTTCATCCTTTTCTCGACTCTTGAAACATGAAAAGGTCAAGTTTTGTTCTTGCGTCATAAATGTATTGCCCATGAAATATTCCTGGTAATAGTTTGATTTCATGGTTGTGATTCGAGTGTTTTTCAAGATCATTCCTGATGGCAACATCCCTTGAGTCTACCAGCCAAGGTCTTCCCGCAGATGGAAATCCTCGTCCGTTTCTGCCTTTTGGAAATGTCAGTGCTCCATACATGGAAACATTGTCATTGCTTGGGTTAACCATCGATTTTCTCATTTGGTTGTTTTCGACCTCAGTGGTCCCGAGTATCATGACTCATGTTCCACCATCTCCTTCATCTGAACCACGACATGTTGATTCCAAGGTTGAGCCTGCGTCTTCTTCCATTATTTCTTCACCTTCAACTCCTCCTTCGCCTGGTGAAATTTTCACATGTAGTAACCAAGGAACTAAGAAGAAGAAGAAGAAGACAAAGAAGAAGAAGAATTCTGATAAGCACGAGGCCACTTGCGCAACTATTTCTCCAAGTACATCTCAGGTTGGAACACCCTCTGCTCCTCCACAGAAGGTTAAGTTTCCTTGTAAATTGTGCAAGGGTGACCATCTTATTTGTGATTGTCTTTCCATCCCTAGGATCTTAGAAGTATGGTCTCACGATCTGGCTCGTCCCTTGTCATCCTCTGAAGCTCATGACAATGCTACCCTATCAACTAGCAGTAGTAAGAAGGAAGGGAAGATTCGATTCCCCTGTAGATTGTGTGAAGGCAACCATCCCCTTCACCTCTATATACTCATGGAGAAAGCTTCCACCATTTTGGAAAGTCTTATAGCCTCTTCACCTCAACTTCCCATTGGTTATCAGAGGCTCTCTTCAGACCCTCTCCCGGTTGACAAAGATATTAACTTAGATTCTTCTCTTGTCCACCCTTCTCTTCCTGAACCTAGCTGTGCTAAGACTGTTCCGGACCAACCATTGGTCGGAGAGAGTGCCGACTTGGATTCACCACCTGTCAATCACTTTGTTCTCAATGAGCATCATGATTCTACTACTCATGTTCTTCTCGTCTCATAAGATTCTTCGGAGTCTGAGAATGACCCTCCTAACCCAGCTGATTCAGAGATTCCTTCGGTTCCTGTAGAGCATGGGAGCAATCATATGATACCCCCACGAAGTATTTCAATCGTTTCCTTCGATTGGAGTCACTTGACTGCTTTCTGCCTTCCATCCTACCTACCTTTCCAGATTATAGTACATGCCTATGATAAGGCAGTACCTAGCACTATCTTGGATGAAGGTGCATCGGTTAGCCTCATGCCTTTCACTACTTGGCAAGATTTGGGCTCCCCACAACTTGTGTCGGTCATGCATAATCTGTTGGCATTTGACGGAGGAACCAATCAACCTTTAGGGATCCTTCCAAAGTTTCTTGTTACTTTGGGAGGAAAAACCATCTATATAGATGTAATGGTGGTCCAAGGTGCTTTAGAGTTCAGTCTTCTCCTTGGCCGTGACAATGTTTATGCGATGGGGTCCCTTGTCTCTTCACTTTTTCGTGTGGTTTTTTTTCCACATGACGGAAGGATGGTGACCATAGATCAATTATCGTTCTTTAGTCCCCCGGTGCCTCCTGTACAATTTCCATCCCCTACTAGTTCTTGCTTGCCAACAGTACCTTCCCAGCTGCACATCAATTATGTGGCTACCCGTTCCATCTCTACATCTGCTGATGATCATGTAGATGGTATCGTACATCATGTATTGGGGGCAATGGAACCTGATCTGTCATTGGTGTCTCATGACATGTATTCCTCCCAGAGTGTGGTTCTTCCATCTAGTGGAGATCTCTTGGGAGTCATGTTTTCGTATGACCCATGAACAAATGTCCCGAGGATAGTACTTTTCCTGTGTCAACCTCGTTAAAAATGAAACAAGGAGTTCAGAGGATCATTTGTTCCTGTGTAGACCTCGTTAAAAAATGAAACAAGGATCATCAAGCATAGTTCCTTGTGTTGTGTCCAGCTCGTTAAAAAATGAAACAAGGGTTATGAGGATAGTTCTTTTATTGTGTCAACCTCATTAAAAAATGAAACAACTCCCTTTTCCAAATCAAGTCTTTGATTAAGATCTCATAAAATCTGAGTCGAGTCTTTCTAAGATCTCGAAAGTGAACCTTCATTCCATCGACCTTGTTGAATGCAATGAAGCTTAGGGGGCATGTACCTTGATTTGAGTCATTATGTTGGAGGCATGAGAACTTATAACAAGCATAGTTTTTAATTTCAAGCTTGTGTAAACATGAAACTGAATCCAAGCAAAGTTCTCCATGGTTCAAGCTTATGTAAAAATGAACCCATACCTGATTTACATCTCGTGATTGCCTTTTTTATCCGCTAAATTCTTCTAGATGAACCTTGGTTGTTTCATTCCATCGCCACCATCTCTTTGGCCGATCATATGCTTTCACTTGGTTTCTTTTCCTTTTCTAAGGAACCGTAGTGATGAGTGGTTTTATTAGCCAGCCTCTTGACCATTACATGTTTTGAGCAGTTCCACCACTGTCGGAACCAGTTGCTACACTTTATACCACTCATTCCTCTAGGACAAGTCCCCTTTAAGCTCTTTTCTGACTCGTAAAATATGAAAAGATTGTCGATTTTTGACTCGTTAAATGGAATAAAAGGCGGTCCACTTTGAGATCTTTTCTTAATGTATAAACATGAAAAGGTTTCCAGACGTTTGTCGTTTCAAGTTCGATATTGGTTGTGAAACAATGTGTCTTCAATCGCTTTTCTACTTTTTCAGATCGAGGTCACTAATTTCGAAAAGTACCTTGGTCGTAATGGTCAAGCGGTTCTCTCAATTATTATCTCATACCTTTTCGGACTCGAGGGACACAAATTTACGAAAAAGGACCCCCTTGGAGTTTTCTTTTCCATGTCTTTTTCAAACTCTATAAACATGAAAAAGACTCTGAGTTTTACCTATGTCGAACTCGTTAAACCCTGATGGCATTGGACTCATCACCATGACCGGACTCAAGCTTCTCCTCCCTAGGGCTCGTTAAACTATTACTAGGTTGGATTCGACCGAAGGTCGAACTTATCTTACAAGCATATGTTATCCCTTTCAATCTTGTTTTCAAAATTAATTGGGGTACTCGCCAGAAATGGTGGGGGAGAGATTTGGAAGTCATCATTGGTTACCTGTGGTAGCTAGTCACTCTTGAACATCGAAACTTTTGCTTCTTGTCAGGTTGGAATATCTACACATCGTCAGTTGGCCTTCTAGGGTTTTGGGTTGCCATTTTGCCTCATTCCATCTAATCCGTGTTGCCTCCATTGAGCCTCTGATCCAAAATGCTGGCTCATTCCAGTGTTGTGTCATCGATATGTTAAAGAGTATAATCCTTCTGTAGTTTACACCCTTACCTCCTCCTCTGATACTCCATTTCACCATCTACCACTTGTTCCTTATCTCATGTCGTTGATGGGGGAATCATCATGGCCCTCCTATGATGGATCGTCTCCTGTCGACACTAGCTCCTTATCTAGGAGATTGATCTAGAGATTCCTTTCGGTACCTTGGAACCTGCATGCTTCAATGGCAAGTTCTTTATGCCTGATGAAAGACTTTCCTCATTGGTCTTTGATTGGGTGATTCCACGGGTGTTCAACTTCAGATCATTTTTCACACTTAGTGGATTGTACTGGATAGTACCTTGAGAGCCATTGGCATTATTGACGGTTTCTCTCATGCTTGTTAACGGTTTTCATCATTGAGCGATAATCAAGCGACTTTCTATCATGTTCAACTTCAGCATATCTGTTCACATGATAGAATTTGTACTATGATCGGTTGGGTTTCAAGACCCTGAACTAAGATTACATATGTTCGAGCTGCGTGGATTGGTTCCTGATTACATATATGACTCTTTGATGGATGGTTGCAACCATACCTAAGTCTTCATGGATGGCTGCAATCATACCTTTGTCATTATTATGGTCTTATCGACTAGGTGGCTGTGTCCATACCACATACCAAGTTTTATATGTCTTATGGATGGCTGCGCCCATGCCTAGACTATATGTATTGTACGATCACATATATCAGTTGTACTTTCACCTGTAGGATCTTTAAGGTGGTTCCAATTCAGACAGTTTCATAAAGCATTTCACCCCTCCCACTCTCTCGGGCTTCATGCTTTAGGGGACATCTGTTACACAATAATTTGTCACTATCCTCATCTTAGTCCTTCTGCTATGTCATGTGTCAAATAAACATGTTCATATCTTCCCACCAATGTAAGAAAATTAAGCAAATGCTCTCTAATGCTGAAGATTGACCCTTTTTGACTAACTTTCTGCATTGTCGCTAGTAAACCCTTGAAATCCACGATGATTCTCTGTCATGAACTGTATCGTTGCGACGTCGTCGCTAGTCCCCAGTTCATGACCCACGAGGATCCAGATTTGGCGAATTAGTTCAAACAGTCGGCCTTCTGGATGTTTCTAGAGCTGGTTGTTGGGTCAGTTTGGGTCGCCTTTCCACCTCTAGGATGGTGATTCTGCCTCTGGTGCAACCTCCCTTTAGGATAAGCTCCCTCTCCCTCATTTCATGGAGGCTCCTTCTCCTATAAATTCACTCACCATTGCTATGATCTGCTAGCTTTTTTAACTAGTTAGTAGTTTGTTTGGTTGGGCAGTGCTACTACTACTTTTGAGTTTGATAGATAACTGGTGTGGGTGTCACAAGTGTGGGATTGTTGATAGCTTGTGGAAGGTTGTGGAGTTCCCTTAACTTTGTGTTAAAGCTTATGAGTGAGAGAGAGATATTATATGTTGGGAGATTCATCCTTGAAGAGTGAATGCTTGAGAAACATATTGGTTGGACCCTCTGAGAAGGCTTGCGACGTCAAGACTTGGTTGTAAGCTTGCTCTTGATTCATTATTAATACAATCAATGATGTTTTCCTATGTCTTGTATGTAATTTACTTGATAGCTCATAATTCTTGACTTTATGAGTAAATAGATCATTGTTTTTCCCGGTTACGTGCTTTGTTGTTTTTTCTTTGTATTATTTCAGGTTAATCACTCATTCAGGAGAAGGAAGCGGAAGTTGGAGCAGTAACGAAACTTCATCGACCACCGGTTTGAGGTAGGCCTCTAATGATGATTGTTTAAGGAAATCAATTTTTGATCTATCTTTGTTATGACTAGACCCACTCTAGGGCCAGAGAGTTGCCTATGTCCACAGAGGGAGCACTTTCCTGCATCACACTTTCATATTACCTCCCTCTCTTTGATCTCTGTTTTCATTTAAATACACAAAGAGAAAAGAGAAGCTACAACAGAGATAGCTACTAAATGATTCCCATTACAAAATTGGATTGTTCCAAACAAATTGATCAGCAAGATCATATTTGAAATATCTCTCCATCAACATTCAATAGGAATAGGTTGAATTTGGCATTGCAACTGAAATAATTTGGAAAACGGACGCAACAACAAATCTGAGAAAATCATCTTCGGAGAACCTTATGTTTCTCTTAATACAGATCAAATTTGGGAAAACTACTAAATTTAAAACTAATTCTGTTCGTTCTGGATAAAACCCATGTTTCGGATTTTCTAGATTCTTCTTCATTTGCCCGAAATGTTCAATGTAAAACTGTCATTTCTTATTCCAATGAATTTCTGAGTTGGAATATTTAATAATGAGCTGGAGATCAAATTTGCAATCTAGAAAAGATCTTGGAGGCTAAAATGGTGAGTGATGTTTCAACAAATTCATTAAACCATCATTGATAAAATCATGCATAATAATCATTAATTTATTAAAAATAAAGGAGAAGAAATAATATTTAACCATAAGAGCATAAATAACTATAAACTGGAATTATATGATAAAGTATGATAAATGACATGATAAATAATGGTAGAAATGGATGAAATAGGCATTAAAGAGTGATAATAATAATGACAAACTAGCAGCCCAACATACACCCAAACTGAATATATTGCATGTCCTCATGCAACCCAAAGCCTCTATATTAACCAAGTAATAATACAAAAAAAATTCATTCCAACTCATGAAATGGATGGAACAAATGACTTCTTCCTCAAATAACGAATATTCAATTTTAGCAATGTTGATGAAGGCGTGACAATTTTTACATTGACGTTCAACTATATGTATATGAATTTGCAAAAAAATATGATATAAGTAATAGAAAACCTCATTAACCATTTTCTCAAAAACTACAAACCAAATTTTGTTGAAACTTTGCAAGTAGATTTCTACTATATTAATACTTCTCTAATCCAAAAATCAAATTGTTTTGATGCAAGGATTATGAGATATAAGCAAAATGGTTGTAGGTGATAGTACATGATATCTAAAATTTGAAAAACTAATTTAACTTGAATTTTTATGGGTTTGTGTATTTTAATGATACCTCTTTGTTATCCAAAAATCACAAGAATTCAGTTCATAGGTTTAAATATATACGCCAATCAATTTCTTCACTGTATTAAAATGAAATTGTATGCCTTAAATGAGAAAGAAAGTAGAAAACATTCATCATGTGTAGCAATTCCCCCCCAAACTGGAGAGTTAACATGCCCTCATGCAATGCTAGAAAACAAATTGAGGTGGTTGTTACAATCTGTCGAAATCTATGCTTGATGTTAAACAACATGGAATAAGGGAGGTGTTGAGAATGAATAAGAATATCAATGGATGATAAAGAATATTAATGGAATGGTCATAATAAATAAATAAAAGAAAGGAACACTCCCCCAAAATAAAATATTATGTCTCTGAAGAATGGGAAGTGGTAAAGATTTGGAATGAATGATGATAAATAATGCTCAATGGATTTTGCATGAAATTCTCCTAAATTCATAATAAATCAGAAAAATATGCTATTTTACCTCAAGTTTTACCTCCGAAAAAAAAAATGTGGAATGACACGTATGGACCAGAATTTGTTGAAGTTGATGCAGGCTAAGTTGACACTGAAAGTAATGCAAAAGGTGAAATCTAGGCAAGCACATCATGTCTAAACAATTGTTCGCGTTCATGAGTTTCTCGAGCCTCTTCTGTTAGTTGCAATAGTGTGGCCTTGCTGCGAATAGAGTTTGTAGAATTTTGTATAATTTTCCTACGAATCAGCTAGCTCTGATACCATGTAGAACTTTTTCTACAAATCAGCTAGCTCTGATACCATGTAGAAATTTCCCACTTGTAGATCACCTAGTAATGCAATGTATTAAAGAAAAACACTTGATCTACTTCTACAAAAAATTTAGTGGAAGTTCAATCAACCATAAGCAACATCAATAAGAACACATATAACTGATAAGAAGGAATCAATCACACATAACACAGAATAATTTACCGAGGGAAAGAACTTGCCTAAAACCCCATCTCTGTATTATCATACAAGTGGAAATATAGTCTGGATTACACAGAGCCTTAGCTCGGAAGCTATCCAGCTCTCAGTACAATCCCTCTGCTACTCATAAACAGTGAAAGGCTTCTAACAAACCTTCTCCTCTTCCCTCCAAGCCTCCTATTTCCTTGTGCAGTTTCCTTGGGGTCCAGTGCTAACACTTGTGTGAATTGGCCTCTTCACACACTCACTAGCCTTTGATCTAACTGCACAAACTTGAAGGAAATAAATCCTCATCACGGATGAGCTTCCTTTATAGGAAAAATATTCATCCAACTAATAGTACATTGTCCCACATCTGATCTCAACTGAATCTCTGACATAACTGACATGCATCCATTATCCATGCGCGAATACACAGTTATCTAAAAATAATAGTTGTCAAATGCATACAAGCATCAACAAACTATATCTCATTAATTTAACAACTTGTTAAATTAATCTAACTGAACTTGACTAAGTTAAACTAAGTCAACTGATCCTTTCAATATAGAACTCATCCTTAATTCCTCAACCAGTGGAGCAAATCAAGGACACATTCCCCAATTAGTGGAGAAATAATTGCATGTTCTCACAAAGACTTCAAGTTTGATTTTCCTTAACTAATTAACTCATGGAAAATTAATTAATTAATATTCCAAACTACTGGTAAGACCAAATTCGAATTTACTTCCTATGGATAGACCAGGGATTGCTATAAATAGGAAGGGACCCAAAAATGCTATTTTTAGAACTTTCTATTTTTACCAGTTTCACCTCTCACCCAATGTGGCCAAACTACTATTTTTAGACATGATATTTTTATACTTTTTTGTTGCACACTTTTCAACACTCCCTCTCAACAAGAAAGTCTTCCTCTTGAACTTGATCCTATAACTCTGGAATGTTCTGCATGCAACACATCTACCCAATCCACTTGCTCCAACAACACTTGGAACAAAAACACTCCCAACTAACCACTCTGTTGGGCTAGGAACATTCTCTGATGCTGAAGCTCTACCTGCTGTTGACAAGTGCTCCCTCACTGAAATTTGCACTACTGCAACATCTCCATGCATCTTTCACCATTACACACCTCTCTGTGCCACCTAGCACTGTGCAAAACACTTGTGCCTCTTGCATTGCCGCAACCTGCTAGCTATGCACTGTCCTGGGATTCCCTACACTGTAGCTCTCTCTACTGCTCCATTCGTATTTGTCTCTACCCAATCATTCAGTTCCTGCTACTCCACATCGGGGCTCCCATAGCAAGGTCTCATCCAAGAGGTTGGGTACCTCAAAGATCCTACCCCTCCTCCTTGGGACGATCACTCCACATCACCCCATCTCCCACCTGGAGGTATGCCTACATGTGATCCCTCTACCCACCTGGCTCAAAGTTTCCCCCTATTGGAGGTCTCTGCATGAGTAGATGTCTCTACTTGATCTTCTCTCAACTTCCCCTCTTATGACTGCTCCACAACCTCCTGAAGCTACTGCACCAATTGTGGCTCCTCCACAATTATTTGAGACTTCTTCTAGCTTTGCATGTTGAGAGGTAATTTACTCTCCCTCTCAACCACCAAGTATCTAATCTTTGCCTTGCTCCTCAAGGCTTTGCATGCATCTTGTACCTCAAGTGCATACAGGTTTTTGGCTAGCACACAAATCTATTTCCACTTTCCTGCCGTCACGGAACTTTCTAGAAAAAGTGTTAATTTTAAATCAACGATATCTCCCTCATCCGAACTCTGATTAAGCCAATTTTTTTTTTTTGGGGGGTATTTTTCCACAAGGAATCCAAATTTGCTATTTATTTCTGAAATTTTTGTACAAAAATTTGCAGATCTGCTATGCAAACTCTCGGACCAATACTCAAAACTTTGAAATCTCCTCTCAGTATATTGTTCTCTCCTTGATCACCTGTGCTCTGATACCATGTAAAATTTTGTAGAATTTTCCTACGAATCAGCTAGCTGATACCATGTAGAACTTTTTCTATAAATCAACTACTTCTGATATCATGTAGAAATTTCCCACCTATAGATCACCTGGTAATGCAATGTATTAAAGCAAAACACTTGATCTACTTCTACGAACAATTTATCGGAAGTTCAATCAACCATAAGCAACATCAATAAGAACACATATAATTGATAAGAAAGAATCAATCACACATAACGCAGAAGAATTTACCCAGGGAAAGCATCTGCCTAAAAGCCCATCTCTGTATTATCATACAAGTGGAAATATAGTCCGTATTACACAAAGTCTTAGCTAGAAAGCTATCCAGCTCTCAGTACAATCCCTCTGCTGCTCATAGACAGTCAAAGGCTTCTCACAAATCTTCTCGTCTACCCTCCAAGCCTCCTATTTCCTTGTGTAGTTTCCTTGGGGTCCAGTGCTGCCACCTGTGTGAATTGGCCTCTTCACACACTCACTAACCTCTGATCTAACTGCACAAACTTGAAGGAGATAAATCCTCATCATGGACGAGCTTCCTTTATACGAAAAATATTCATCCAACTGATAGTACATTATCCCACATCTAATCTCAACTGAGTCTCTGACAGAACTGACATGCATCAGTTATCCATGAGTGAATACACAGTTATCTGAAAATAATAGTTGTCACATGCATGAAAGCATCAACAAACTATATCTCATTAATTTAACAACTTGTTAAATTAATATAACTGAACTTGACTAAGTTAAATTAAGTCAACTGATCCTCTCAATATAGAACTCATCCTTAATTCCTCAATCAGTGGAGCAAATCAAGGACACATTCCCCAATCAGTGGAGAAATAATTGCATGTTCTCACAAAGACTTCAAGTTTGATTTTCCTTAACTAACTAACTCATGGAGAAGTTGTAGGTTTTAACCCCGTACAGAAATTACCTGCATACAAATTCTAAATCACAGGAAAAAAAAAATGCGAGAGCATAACACATAAAACACATATACACAGAGATTTCCCACTGGATCTCAAAACCGAGACTACCAGCTTGATTTTTCATTATGTTCCTTTCATGTTACAATACATATTTATACATGCCGAAGCATCCAATACCATGGACTGAAAAACCATCACGTCCAATACCATGGACCAAAAAACCATCGATCCAATACCATGGACCGAAAACCATCGCGTCCAAAAAA
>APFE030617516.1:0-24917 GCA_000404065.3 Pinus taeda | reverse complement strand
GGCACAAAATTAATTAAAATCAACATTTTTAGAGTCAAAATACAAAAAAATTGCATGAAAAATTACAAATCTAAATGATACATAAACTGTATTATCTCCTACAATCCAATACAAATTTAAGAAAAAAGAGGAAAAACTGATAGGCATGCAAAACCTATCAAAAATTTGTAAAAACAAAAAAAAGGTGGATGTACCTGCAAATACACCACCAGCTGTTGGCATCTCTCCCCACTTCATAATAAATAGGTGATGGCACATAAAACACACTCTATCCCCAACAAGATGAGTGAAAACTAATGGGTAAAGGAAAGCCTATGAAAAAAAATGGGGAAAATTGCTGCCCATACCTGCAAATGCATCCATGGTTGAGGGAAATTAATCCCCGCTACAAAAAAACATGGTGATGGCAAAGGAAAATGGTGTTTTCCTCGTATGTTTCTTGATAAAAAACCAGTCTGCTCCTCCTTTGCTCTCCAAACCCTTCTTTCTGTTTGCAAAATAAGTAAAAAAACCCACTTAAAGCACCTTTGTTTGTGGGATGGCAATTTTTTGGTTCATCTCATGATAATATCGTGATATTTATGATAATATCATGATATTATCACCAACAAAAATATTGTTGATATTTCCCGGCGACAATATCGTCGAGTGGTAAAAATTTTCATATTGGTTTTCACAACATTGCACAATAGGAAACTTGTAATGAAGAGCTGGACATGGGCTACTTATGCCAAGAGCTGTATAGAGGCTAGTTGTGCGTCTGCTTTGTCAATCTGGCTTTGACTCACAGGAGAAGCCTACCATATAAATTATTTATTTATTTTTCACTTGGAATGAAAGCACGGGAAACCTCGGAGTACTTCCCACATTTCGTGGATGGTAAACTAGGTAAACCATTGGCCCTGATTACGGGGCCTCACCCCAAGGGAATCAAAGAGAGTATAATCCGTGATCAGCAACAACTAGCAACAATATCAAAGAACTTCACGTTTGGCTCCAGACCACTTGAGCTAACCCTTGGGGCTAGAGTTATCTTCTGTTATATTAGGGTAGTTATTTTTTTGGTTTGGTTATTCTATTGTTTCTTCTGCTATATTGGTAGGCTTTTATCTTTTTTATTTTATTATAATTTTCAGTATTATATTCCATTAACATATTCCGAGATTGACTGACCTATTATAACAGCTTGTACACTGTGGTAGCTCTTAATATCAAAAGTTCATAACCATTTCCTCGCGATAGCTCTAATATTGCACATTATTTCATGTTTCAGGTGGGAGAAGTGGGAGAACTGTCTGAAATATTTCAATGGAAGGGTGAGGTTCCGAAAGGCCTTCCAGACTGGAATGCTGCAGAGAAGGAGCATTTAGGTGAAGAGTTATCAGATGTTCTACTGTATTTGGTAAGGCTTGCAGACATCTGTGAGGTGGACCTTGGTGAAGCAGCACTGAGAAAAGTTAAGAAAAATGGTCTCAAATATCCTGTTGAGCGGTGCAAGGGCTCCTCGAAAAAGTACACACACCTTACCAATGTTGTGAATGAGGAGGAATTCAGAGTAGATCATATTTAAGTTATACACGAATACTTATGATGGTGCTCGAAAATGTGCCTTTGGTTATAGAGTCATTTTTTGTTACAATCTGTAATATTTGCTGCAGAATATTGTCATATTTCTTTCAATTCAGCAATCTTTCACTTAGCTTTCAACCAGAGGGGTCAGAAATGAAACATGGAATCATGGATATTAAAACTAAACCATGCATTTTTTTCTGTGATATGATTTGATTAAGTTTTGGATAGTTTTGTAAGTTGTCTATTGGAACTTTAATTGTAATTTGACAAAGATATTCATTATACAGCAATATGTCTATCTTATATGACTGTGCTTGGGGTTAATTTTGAAGTGGGATACGAAGAGGAGGAAATTGGTTGTGTGACCGTGCTTGGGGTTAATTTTGTGATTGTCTTTGAAGCGGGATATTACATGGTTGATATCTAAGAGGCATCCAGCTCATGGACTGAGTTATTTATGAATGATCTGATATATAAGATCATATAACATTACCTCTGTGGAGGGGCTGATTTCAAGTTCATACAGAGCCTTTGGGGAATCTTTTCTTGTTGTACAGCCCATCTCTCCAAACATCTAACAGGCATCCAGCTCATGGACTGAGTTATTTACTAATGATTTGAGATATAAGATCATATAACATTACCTCTGTGGAGGGGTTGTTTCCAAGCTCAGACAGAGCCTTTGTAGAAAGCTTTCTTGTTAGACAGCCCATCTCTCCACACAAACAAAGTAATATCAGTCCTTGATGTGCATCTAAAATTTAGAGGAATGTCTTCAAAGCCTAAAAATATGCATTTACGATAGTCTTGATTGATATCAGCCCTTCATGAAATATCATTTGAACATGGATTTAAATCTCAGAATTTCCAAGTGCACTTGGGGTTAACTGAAAATCGTTGGAATAGGCCCTTTCCTGGTTCAGGTTTGAGTGGCGTTGAAGATTTCATATGATGGCATGCTTAATCCTAGTCTTTTTGCATTTGATTTGGCCTAACTGGCATCGGCTACTGCCAGCATTGGCAGAAGGCTTCAGAGGGAGCCTTAAATGGTTACCCCCACCTTGATAACTCTATCATTGTCTCTCGAAGTGGTAATGATAGCTCTGGTAGCATTTATAGTACCCACAAACATTCCCAAGGTGTACCACGATGTAATATTGAACCTTATGAAATGGCTATTTATTTCTTTGTCTTTAAATATGACAAAAATTGTAATGCTCTTCAAGAAGAAACCCATTTGGGCTATTTTGTAGGTTCTGTCTCACCTGAAGCTATCATTAGGGGATGGGCTAGGGAGGTTTACAAGCCACATGCTTGGCACTGTATCTATGCTGCAACTTGACCAATGGATTCTTTCTGTTTCAGTTTGTGATTTTGCCCCATTTTCTTGATGTCACTGAGCATGGCATGTGGGTCTGTAAAAACATCTCAATGGTCTTTTTTCCATGGAGTGGAGACTTCTCTTTTGATCACACACCCCAGTTGTCATACCTGGTTTGGGTTGAGTTTCCTGGTCTCCCAATGCTGTTATGGCATTTTCTAGAGCAGATTTTGGCCCATGTTGGTAGCTTTATTTGCCATGAGTCTAAGTGCTTATTTAACCATAGCTCATAGCGTAGAGTCTTTCTCAATGTTAACTTGCTCAAGGACTTAAAGTAGTTTGTCCTCATAAAGGTAGGAGACAACATGATAAGGCAACCTACTAGGCTACTAGGTGTATCGACTTGCCTAATACCTGTTTCAGGTGTCAAAGCTGGGACCAGTGCATTCATGATTGTTTGTTGATGGCAAAGTTGACTCCCCAATGGTCTTAACCACTCAAGCCCCTCAAGCATAAACATATTCTTAGGCTGATAATCTTGTGGAAGGAGGATGGACCCAAGTAGCTTGTTACGACAAGCACAATTAGTCCGCAAAATATCTGGTGAAAAAGGATACATTGATCACTGGCTTCGGTAGGTCTTAGGCTCCTCTAGATAAAGCTAGTGATGTGTTAGGTCTCAGTACTTTCTCAATGAGGAGGAGGCCAAAGGGCCTATTCCTTGTCCATATTGCTCAACCCATAGATGGATGATTTGGTCGATGGTTAATTGAAGAGGCCAAAGCCCATTAGTTTGGATGGATACCATTGTGGGTTCCCAATGAAGGTTGCATCATGGAATATCTAGGGAATGAGTAACCTTGGTAGAAAACATAGTTTATTGGATAAGGACTATGATTGGTGAAGTGCACACCTTGTGTTTGCACGAAGTCAAAATCATTTGGTTTTTGTCAAGTATGACCTCATTTATTGTTTGGCTAGATGATGTTGGTTTAGTTACTTCTGAATTTAGATGGATATTTGTTGTATTGGCCAACATATATGCTACTAACAATGCCAAGGAGATGGTAGTCATTTGGAGTGAGTCACTAGAGACCACATGGTTGGTTTGTGGAGATTTTAGTATGGTAGAAAGTCAGGACGACAGAGAAGGTGACCTAGCGGTGCAAATCCCTCTTAGAGATAAAAATATCTCTAAGGTTTCTATAGCCCAATAGGTGATAGCACCATGGTTCTACATAGCTGTGGTGTCTTTGGAATAATTTTCAGAAAGGCCAAGGAAAGATGTTTCAAAGGCTTGATAGAATGATGCTTTTGGAGGAAAACTCCTTGTACTTTGATTCTTCAAGTTGAAGTTTGGTTTGCTTTATAAGGGGTGTTGAAAAAAAGTGCATGCATAGACACATTTCATTTTGAATGTTTTGCACCTTCATAAAAACCATTTAGACTTTGTTTCCTAGGCCTCGAGGTGAACATGGGTGGATTATCTAGTGGGAAGGTGTTATCTCTAAAACAATGGCCTTTCTTAGAGGCTATGACATGTAGATAGTTGTGGTACAATGTAAACTCATTGGGTTGCCAAGACTAGTGCCTATCCAATGGTGATGGAGTTAGGATCAATAATTAGGAGGGTTTGAACTTTTATGGAAGAAGCCATAGTGAGGTTGTTATAAACATTCTCTAACCAACCACAAGCATTTACTTCAATATGTAGAAAATTAAAGGAGGACTCTTCCAATTGTGCTTCTTGTTACTCACTCAAAATACATAGTAGATGGTAATCTTTGATGCTCAAGAGTGAGGGAAGAGTACATACATCAAGTGAGATGATTTGTCCTTGATTGCCACTTGTTTTGTAACCTGATTTGGACAATCTTCCTGCTGTCCTACGCTTTCAGATCTGCAAAATAACCTGAAAACACAAAAATACTAGATTTCGAGTGTCTTTGAAGCAACCTAGAAGTGTGGAAACACACTAGGATGTTGGATCTTTAGGTTCTTGAGCTTGGGCACTGAAATGTGAGTGAAAACACTGCTCATTTATGATAAAATTGCAAGTACATTGTAAGTTACAACAGTCTGATCCAAACTTGCATAAATAGGGGGGTCAAACTCCCCTAGGGTCAACATTGGAAAATGTCCTAACAAAGATAAAATTTTTTGCAGCACTTAGGGCAACCTAAAACACTTCGAGATATTGATAATATGTAGTTAAAATACTTCAAAGTTAAAGTAGGGCTTTAAAGGGTTAAAAGCAACCTCTCTCATAAAACCCTAGGCAAAGAGCCTTACCAATCCTTAAGAAGATATTGCTGTAACAAATTTTCACAATTGTGAAGATACTTTCAAAGCCTCAAAATGATGCTAGATAAACCTTGAAAGCCTAAAACAAGAGGATAGTTTTTCCTTCAGCCTCTAGATTGTTGAGAAATCTAGGGGCAGCTAGATTAGGTGATTTCTCTTACTTTGATAATTATTTGTGATGTATTTTTTTACTTAACTTGATTAACTTTTTCTTTCACTTGATCATTATTAGTGTTCTCTATCATCAAACAACTACCAAACAATGAAGATCAATGAGACAATAGGACACAAGATATAGGCTATCAGCCAGGGCCAAAACCTCTCCTCTTGAGAGGAAAACCCACAAGAATTCCTCTTCTTATAGAACTTCAAATGATGAATTCCAAGACCTATGATCCTTGTCAAAGTTCCCTCCAAGACCAAGTCAATCCTTCCTCCTCAATGAACTTTCCTTCCAACAATTTTAACCTCAAATTTTTTTGCAACTTCGACCTCTAGCAGTTTCTTCTGCAATTTTGACCCCCAACAGTTTCTTCAGCAACTTCGACCCTCAGCGGTTTCTTCTGCAGAAACCCTAGCTCTTGCACGTGTGGAGAAAATAGTGATTTCTTCCTCTTTTCTTCTTTGCTTGAGTTGATCCTTTCTTCTAAGAAACTCGGCTTGCAAAGTATGCCACTTGGAACCCTAACTTGACTTTTGCAATTTGGTCTTTAGCTGCTGCAATAGATACCCTAATTATCTTGCATGTGTGAAGGATATTAGCCCAAAGACAATCCCAAAGCTTCATTTTCTCCTTCTCCTTCTTTGTTAGGTATTCGACTTCTTTTTTCGTCCTCTTCTCCTCTTAGATCGAACTTCTTGAGAGCTGATTGGATTATCTTCAAATGAGGTCAAAGTCTTCTTATATATAGGCTTCTTTCTAGGTTGAATTGCTTCCTTTAGGCCGACTTGTCCACTCATGAAGGCCAACTTGTTCTTTTGATAATGACAAGGTCTTGGAGGGTCTATTTGACACTTTTGACTTTACATAAATTTTCTTTACAAGATGTAACACGCCTAAAATGGTTTTCCATACATGGCAATGACTCAATTGACTTGTAGACTCAAGGACAAGCCCTAGAAGCATTCAATGCATGCTTGATCTATAAATAAATTTTCCTTGAGCATGAAATCCATGCCTCAAGAATGACAATAATAAATTTATTTTTCTCTTTACATTAAATACATAAAATATGATTACATATGTCATTATGAAGACCAAACCTAGTTCCATATTTCAACACTCCCTCTTAACTAGGGAGGTATTAATAATCTATACATGGTACTTGGACATTCTCATATTGAAGAATTCTCATAAGAAGAGTCGGATTGGTAGGCCATCTCATAAGCTATTTTATCAACATATACCAAAGCATCTCATCATACCAACCAACATTGTCACATAGAAAGATATTGGCTAACAACTCTATCTTTCCACAAGATCAATGCACAATGTTGGTGAGACCAATGATTGATAGACACCATTATTATTATTATCTCTCAAGGCACATACCCCACCCTGGTGTTCAATGGGTATGTCCTTTTAGGACAATTCCTGTCTTGGAATTAACACATCCTCAAGGAATTTCCTCTTCGACTACTCTTACCTGTTAGATGCCCTACCACATCCTCAAAGAGTATCGAAATCAATCTCAGATGCTTACCCAATCCTCCATTCTTTCTTTATAACATGAAGACAAGAATGATGTGTCTATCTCTCATTCTCAACTAGGGAAGATATACTCATTCCTATAAAAGGAATATACCCAAGCTCCCTCTTAGCTAGGGACTTGTTATCAACAACAACTATCTGCTCTTTGGTGGAGATCATGGTACTATCAGCTTCTTGTAGGGCTCCTCCTTTTGATGTCATGAACTTCATCTTCTTCATTATGGAGCTTTCATCTTCTAGATCTTCTTCGTAGGGCATCGACCATTGTTAATTTTTGGATAACAATGTTATGTTCTATGCTTAGAGCAATTTTACTTCAATTTCCTTATTAGCCCAATATCAATATCCAGTTTAGCAATCACACCAACATGATAGTAAAATGCAGATAGAACATAAACAATAATAGTAGAAGACAAGCCAAGACAAGAGGACACAAGATATGGCACCAGCGAGGGACAAACCCTAATGTGGGGAAACCCTTGATCAATTCTTCTTACAATTCTTCAAAAGTTCAACAGAGAGAGAGAGTACAATATACAATATTCACTTGCCCAATCACAGTGAAATCTGATCACTCAAACAACAGAAACAGAAAGCCCTAACCAGAAAGTAAACGCTAGTCAATAGGGCAGATTTTGACCGCCAAAACAACTCAGTCAAACTTGGTCGACTCGACGTCCAACAGCAAGTCAAATCAGCCTAGAAACAGTGCAAAAAAGTCCAGTCAAATCTGGTCAACAAAAGTCAACGCTGCAGCAAACCCTAGCACAGTCAACGCTTGTCAAATAGAGGTCAAACAACCTCATATTTCGTGCCTAGTACTGTGGCCTGCCCAAACAGAAATACCCCACACAAAACCGCAGTCAAACATGGTCAACGCTAGTCAAAACAACCTTCTGCAATTTTCGGTCAACTTTGGTCAATGTAGGGACAACAAAAGAACAGTCCCTTCTTTGCACGTGTGGAGAGAGAGAAGCCTCAGAATTCCGTACCCAACCAAGAAAAGAGAGATGTGTGAGTGAGTTAAGTGTCCAAATGAGGAGGAGACACCTTGTATTTATATGAAAACATTGAGGATGAATATACGTCACTGTTGGGCTTCTGAGCCTAGATGAGTTTGCTGGCCGACCTTGACAATTTGTTCATAATCAAAATAAATTCATAATTCCATTTGTACATGTCAGAATGGGATGATCTTTAGATCAATCCCACGCCTCTCGGAGAGAGGAATCCAATAAAAATATCATCTGCCTTATATGAGCTGTCCAAGGTGAAGTTTGGTCCTAGTTGCCAAAATTAACACTCCTTCTCAACTAGGGAGAACTTCACCTACCAAACTGTATGACAATCTGTACCATCACTGTCTTTGCTCTGCTCTGCTTTGTTGAACCATGAAGAAAGAAGAAATGATTGAGAATGTATCATGCCATTCTCCACTGACCCGAAGTCAGTCTCCAATAATAGAGAGTGTGTCATACCACTCTTAACCGACCTGAAGTCAGTTTCCATTGGTCCTAGATCAATATCAACATCCTAGCATAGGGAGTATGGTAGTACATGATGTGTCCATCGGTAGTACTATGGTCCCTATCCTCATTTCCCCACTCATTAGTGAGATGAGAGGTACTTCCCATGAGTCACGGACTGCATGGGTAGGATGTGCCGACAGGAGAAGGTGAACTACTCATCTTGCTCATATTCCATAGGAGTGTTAGTTTTTGGTAGCATTGGAAGTGCTCTAGCCTTGAAAATTGGTGGAGAGGCTAAGGCACATGAGTTCTAAAGAACCCAGAAATTGTTTGGTGAAATTCCACCCGGATTGTATTTTAATTAAAATAATTAATATTTTTAATGGGGTTCCTAAGTCTAAACTTAGAGAAATTAAAATATTAATGGGTAATAATCAGAATATGGGTGAGAATGATCTAGAAGGCGGATCAAGTCATGTTTTAATCTTAGCTGTTGATTAGAGACTTAATCTCGACCATTGAAGACTCAACAAGAAAAGCTTAAAATGGAGGCTTGGGGTTCATTTGGAAACACCCACAAAGAGTTTGAGGAAATCAATTTTCTAAGGTGAGAAGTTCTTAGGAGGAAAATCTATTGGGGAGATCTTGCAGTTGAGGGGCAGAGAGAATCTGGGAGAAGGACTTTCCGGAAAATACAGAACTGAGAGGCGGAGAGAGCTTGTAGAGAGGCAGTGAAGTAGTCGGGAGAGTTGACGCAAAAGAGCTACCTGTCACACAAAATCTAAAACTATCAGAACAATTGAAACTACCAGGAACTGCCGGAACAGTTGGGAGAGCTGATGCAGAAAAGCTGCCTGTCACGCAGAATCCAGAACTGCTAGAACAACTGGGAGAGCTGACGCAGAGGGCAGAGAAGGTGATGTAGAGCCAATGCAGAAATAGTCGGGGTTAGCCAGTCTTGTGCCTGATCATTAAAAATTCTGCTGGGTGAAGTGAGGTAAAACTCACTCAGATTTTCCGCTAGTATTTTCTCTGTAAAGGATTGCTAGATGAGCATACTAGATTTGTATTCAAATATTTCTCGTGCATAATAATAAACCCTTAGAGCTTGTGTCCAAAAATAAGTGTGTCCTATGTATCCTGTTCTTTTCTCTGTGTTTTGTTTCATGAGATCAAATATTTAATTAGTGTAGGCTGCAGAAGTAATTTGCTTCAGTATTAAGAAAATTAACTTGATGATTGTAATTTAAAAATCAAGTAGGTGAAGTAATTTCAGATTTGCTGCAGTAGGGGTTCCTTCAGTGTAGGAATTTTCACATGGTATCAAAACATTGATTTTGAAACAGGAAGAGCAGATCAAGTGCTTAGCAGTGAGGCCGGAAGTTGCACTTGACAACAATTCGAACCCCCTTGAAGGGATTGCACAATCCTTGCTAGGAAGCAGATCCGAGGAAATATCTCTTTTAGTGAGACAACATAGAGGTACGATTTCCAGTTCGTGAGTTTGCAGAGGCAGAGGGAGTGATGCAGAGCCTCAGTGCATTGCTTGAAGGGTGCAGTTTCCGCCGGGGTAGAAGTCCGTTGGAAAGAACGAAGACACATATAAGGGGAATTTTTTCCTCAGAGAAATTTTCGCCAGAAAGTTCGAATTTCTCACTTGCTGAGCAGTGACTAGAGGAGTCAGTTCGACAGTTGGGTGAAATGGCGTCGCATGGGCTTTAGAGATCAGGACAAGTTTGAAGGAGCTTCCAACTATGTCATATGGAAGACCAAAATCTTATTTGTTTTGGAGGAATATGTTCTCGAGGCCTACGTCAATAGTGTTGTAGTTGTTCCTGCTCACAACGATCAAAAGAAGAAGTACAAGGCCGAGCAGGGGAAGGCAAAGAGGCTCATTCTCGATGGAATTCGAGATCATGTGGTCTCACACTTGCAGGGCAAGGATACAGCTCGAGAGATTTGGGAAGCCTTGTCTTCTCTGTATGAAGGCTCTTCTAAACGACAAAAGACGTATTTAGAGCAAAAGTTGCAGCGGACCTTGATGCAGAAAGGAGAAGGGGTGAACCTCTATCTTCACCGTCTTCAGGACACTAGAGACCAACTTGTTGAAGTGGGGTCCACTCCTCAGCCAACCGCGATGGTGAGGATAGCCTTGAATGGAGTCTCGGATGAATGGCAAGTTTTTGTCCAAAGCATATTGGGCAGAGAAAAACTACCTTCATGGGAGGAGATGTGGGCATCTCTTCAACAGGAGGAGTTAAGGAGGGACCTAGTGAAGGTCAACCTTAGTGGCAACAGTGGGAGTAGCTCAAAGATGAAGGAGGAGGAGGAAAACACAACTCTTGCATCGAAGGGACAACAGAAGCCGAAGCGAAAGAAGGAAATTTCGAAGGTGAAATGTTTCAATTGTGGCGAGATGGGCCACTATGCATCCTAGTGTCCTTTGAAGAAAAAGGACAAAGATGAGAAACATGATCCTAAGGCTGCTTCAGCAAAGATTGACAAGAATGAGTTTGCCATGAGTGCCCACACATCTCCAGGAGGGAGATGGGGCGATATTGAGCTGTAGTTGGGAGGACTACATGTGGGCAAGATCCTTGAGGAGTCCACCTCTTGGATCAATTCCTTGCTACAGGACCAATAGCGAGATGGACTTAGTGTCAGATGATGCAGTGGAGTGTTTGGAGGACAGTTGCAGTAGTTGGGGACTAGAGACTAATTAGTGCAAAGCAAGGTTGGTAGCAGTGCTGTTGGGATAATGCAGGAGTCAGCATCAACGCAAAAGAGTCAGAGGGTCAAAACCAATAGCAGTCAGATTCCAACATTCATTGTATTATGTTGAACATAGTTAAGTTCAACTAATTTTGGATTTTTTTCAGTTGCTTCTCTCAGCAACTGAGTTGCAGTATAGATGCAGTGTTAGTAGTGGCAGTGCTAGCAATATAGCAAATGTAGCGTTTTAGAGGGATCTGTAGTACAAATGCTGTAGTGGCAGTGGCAGTGTCACGAGCAACAGTACAGTAGCAACATCATCAACAGTGCTGAAAGGAGGTGCGTTAGAAAACAAAGTAGCATGCAGGTGGACATTGTTGCTAGAGCACTTTCCTCGCTAAGAGGGAGTGTTAGTTTTTGGTAGCATCGGAAGTGCTCTAGCCTTGAAAATTGGTGGAGAGGCCAAGGCACATGAGTTCTAAAGAACCCAGAAACTGTTTGTTGAAATTCCACTCGAATTGTATTTTATTAAAATAATTAATATTTTTAATGGGGTTCCTAAGTCTAAACTTGGGGAAATTAAAATATTAATGGGTATTAATCAAAATATGGGTGAGAATGATCTAGAAGGCGGATCAAGTCATGTTTTAATTTTAGTCGTTGATTAGAGACTTAATCTCGGTAGTTGAAGACTCAATAGGAAAAGTATAAAATGGAGGCTTGGGGTTCATTTGGAAACACCCACAGAGAGATTAAGGAAATTGATTTTCTAAGGTGAGAAGTTTTTAGGAGGAAAATCAGTTGGGGGGATCTTGCAACTGAGGGGTAGAGAGAATCCGGGAGAAGGACTTTCCGGAAAATATAGAACAGAGTGGCGGAGAGAGCTTGTTAGAGGCAACGCAGTAGCCGGGAGAGTTGACGCAGAAAAGCTGCCTGTCATGTAGAATCCAGAATTGTCGGAACAACTGAAACTGCTGGTACAGCTGGGAGAGTTGATGTGAAGGCTCAGTAGCCAGGAGAGCTAACGCAGAAAAGCTGCTTGTCACGTAGAATCCAGAACTGTCGGAACTACTAGAACTGTCGGGAGAGCTGGCATAGAGGGCAGCGAAGGTGACGCAGGGCTGATGCAGAGCCAGCGTAGAAATAGCCGGGGTTAGCCAGTGTAGTGTCGGATCAGCTGGAATTCTGACGCGTGAAGTGAGGTAAAATTCACTCAGATTTCTCGCCAGTATTTTCTTTGTAAAGGATTGCTAGATGAGCATCCTAGATTTGTATTAGGATATTTCTCCTGCATAATAATAAACCCTCAGAGCTGTTGCACCCGTTTTCCCGCATTGGGTTTTTTTGGGGACTATTGTGTCCAAAAATAAGTGTGTCCTATGTACTTTGTTCTTTGCTCAGTTTTCTATTTCATGAGATCAAATATTTAGTTAATGTAGGTTGCATAAGTAATTTGCTTCAGTATTCAGAAGAATAACTTAATGAATGTAATTTAAAAATCAAGTAGGTGAAGTAGATTCAAATTTGCTGTGGTAGGGGTTCCTTCAGTGTAGGAATTTTCACAAGGAGAAGGTGAACCACCTAAGTCACAAGACACGTCCTCCAAGGTCTCGTGTCCCATATTTAACGTGTCGGACACGAAAACGGCCCTAAAACGTGTCGAAAACGTTTTTCATCGTGTCTTGTAAAACATAAAACGTATTCTGGAGTTTTCGTCGTGTCCTTCATCTGGAAAACGCGTATTTGGTTGATCGAAAACGTTGCCCTAACGTTTTTCCTCCGATTGAATACATACCCCACTAAATGTGTAGTTTAAAGACCACGCAATTAGTTTTTCCGGGTTCTTTTCCTGTTTTCCTCTGCAGTCACTCTCCGTGGATGTGTATTCGTCGTGTGGAGCTGTTGTGTGGAGCCGTTGTGTGAACTGAGTGTGGAGCAGAGTGTGGACTGAGTGTGGAGCCGAGTGTGCAGTGTTCAACGTTCAAGAACACTGTTCGACATTGTCTGGTCGCAAGCTCGCAGGCTTCAGCGTGTGTGACATTTGGAATAACTCAGGAGTCAACACTTAGAAGTTAGCAGGTTGCAGCGTGTGTGGCAGTGTGCACTATGATTCGTGAGGTTTCCCATTCAGGTAAACCATGGCCTCGACCTGTAAACCCGTAATATTTTGGCTGTCTCCTCCACTGTTTTAACTTCAAAATTCAATGAAGACAAAAGTTTGTGAGGTTGTTGTAAGTGTCTATGGATGTAATCTTGACTTTTGAAGATGACAAAAATTATTGCAGAGCAGTTTTTATGCCCCCACGAGGGTTTTCCACCATAAGAATTGTGTTCACGTGAGCGATTTATGTTACAAAACTCTTAAGATCAAAGAACAAGATATAAGGGGTTTTCACGCCCATAAAAACAATAAGTCAAAAAACCATCAAATAAGAGCCATGACCAAGCTCTACAATAGCTTGTCTCAATCCATCAGCTCAATACACAACACGACTTACCCAAAATTAGTCATTAATAGGGCACATATTAGTTGTATTGAATGCCCAACAATAAAGGTTATCAGCGTTTGCATTGTTTACAAGTTCAAATTGTATTCTTTATCGTATTGGCTCAATAAAAGACTTTCATAATGAAGGGATTTGAAACAGGCCAGTCTTTTGCTTAGACTTGATGTGCCAAATCTTATTAAGTATGATATTTATTATTAAAGCTCGGCTTTGAACAGAGATAAAAATATCCAGCAGCATGTTTTTTTCAAAGGCCATGAACAAGTTCCAATGCCAGTCCCTCCAATAAGCCAAAGGGGCCTGCAAAGCAATTTTAATTAAGAGTTTGTTGGGAGTACACTTACAACCATTCATTGTTGCCTAATGCCCATTATCATCAATTCCTGTTGCATACTATCTTAATAATAAATATGTATATCTGGGGCTTCTTCTATGATCATTTTTCATTTTGCTTAGTTTTCGAATAGGAGGTATTAGTCAAGACTTAGGACTCAAGAAAAATATTAGCTAAAATTTCCTGTAGGCTGTCAGCCTGTCAGTGTTCACTGTTTTCTAATATTTGTATATTTGTACATTGTACAGTTGTACTTAAAACCAGGTGCTCACAGGTCATCAGGGTTTAGTGTCAAAACTTAGAAGCTGTGGTGCTTTGTGTGGTGTTTGAAGTTCTTTTGGGTCTTTTTCTAAAGCATCTTGGATATTTATAAGCTATAGCTAATTGTTTAACTAATTAACTTTAATCATTTTTTTTGTAGGTGAAGGAGTGTGGACTTTATAACAGCAAGAAGATTAATGGCTCAATCATCCAAGGCAGCCGACAGATGTCAAAGGAAGGGTGGCGCTTTTCGTGGTCCCCCCCCCCTCCAAGTGTTTCTGTTTCACCTTCTCTTGGTCATAGTGCCCCAAGTGCTTCAAGTGAAGCTTTAGGTGCTTCTTAGTTGACATTAACATATGATGCTATTGCAACAAGACAACAAGCACAACTAAGAAAATACCCTCTTTGGAAGTATGTAACCAAGAAGCAAGGGCCAAAGGCTGGTGCGGAAGGGAATGTGCTTTGGTCTTGTAATTTCTGCAAGGGTGAATTTAAGAGCACTTACTTTTGAGTTGAGGGTCATTTGTTGGGCCTTCCTTGTGGAATTGGAGCATGCAAAAAGATTAGTTCTAAAGAAAGAATGGATTTGGAAAGGGAGGATGCAGTTGGCTTTGGGAATGTGGTGGCAGCAAGCAGGAAAACTAATAAAAATGAAGATCCTTTTCCATTCTTGAGGAATGCTAATAGTAGTAGATTTGGGAGAGAAGCTGAAATTCGGCCAACATAAAAGAGGGCAGCCCAAATTTGTGGTGGTCCAATGGACAAGATTTTTCAGCGTGAGCAACGAGATGAGGTTGATCTTACATTGGCATTCTTTTTCTATCTCAACTTCATTTCTTTTAATGTTGCACGGTCTCCTTTGTTTATTGAGATGTGTCGAGCTCTAGTTGATAGGGCTCCAATTGGGTATGTGCCTCCAAGTTCAGAGAAACTTAGAACCACATTGTTGGTTAAGACAAGGAAGGAGGTGGATAAAATTCTACAACCTATTAAATCATCATGGATCTCATCTGGTGTCAGTATTGTTTCTGATGGATGGACAGATACAACATGCCATCCTCTCATCAATTTCATGGTATATTGTCAAAATGGACCGATTTTCTTGAAAGCAGTTGCCGCTCTTGGACAATACAAGGATGCACAATATATGGGTGAGCTGTTTATTAAAGTTATTGAAGAAGTAGGCATTGAAAGTTGTGTGCAAATCATCACAGATAATGCACTTGTTTGCAAAGCAATTGGCTTGATTGTGGAAATTAAATATCCACAAATATTTTGGACACCATGCATTGTTCACTCTTTGAATTTAGCACTCAAATCTATTGCTTCAGATGTGACATGGATTGGCAATCTTATTGAGGATGCACGCCATATTCGAAATTTTGTGCAAAACAATACCAATGCTCTCACAATATATAAAGAGTACACACATCTATCATTATTGAAGATTGCAGATACTCGGTTTGCTTCCTCATTCATCATGCTTAAGAGGTTGAAGGAGGTGAAGGCTGCTCTTGGGGCCATGGTTATTTCAGATCTTTGGTCTTTTTGGAGAAAGACGAATCAAACTTCTTCAAAAAAGGTAAAGGACACAGTGTTAGATGATGGTTGGTGGGAGAGGGTGGATCTTACCATAAAGATCATGAACCCTATCATTTCTTTCTTGCGGTTTGCAGACACAGACCAACCTATCTTTGGAAAGGTTTATGAGGGTTGGGATTCCATGATTGAGTTTGTGAAGACTATTGTTATGGAGAATGAGTGCCCTGGATATGAGACATCAACAGAGAGCTTATGGTCCACCATACAGGATATTCTTATCTCTAGGTGGGATAAGAATTGCACACCTTTGCATTGCTTAGCTCACTCTTTGAATCCCAAGTACTACAGTCAAGAGTGGCTTCGTGGTGGGACCTCACGCAGATACCTTCCTCACATGAATGGAGAGATTTCACAGGGGAGGAAGATAGCATTTAGAAGGATATTTCAGGATAGCGCATCTTTTCTTGAGGTGGAGGAAGGCTTTGTAGAGTTCTCCACTGGCACCAGGAGATTTGGGGGGTATGATGTACTTGGAGATAAGGGGTTCAAAGTTGCCTATGCTTGGTGGGCAACTCATGCGGCAGCATGCCCTATTCTACAACAATTAGCCTTAAGGGTCCTCTCTCAAATTACTTCATCTTCTTGTTGTGAGAGGAATTGGAGCACTTATGGGAATCTATATAGTTTGAAAAAGAGCAAGCTTGAGAAATCCAGGGCGAAGACAATGGTGTATGTGCACACCAACCTTCGTCTTATTTACAGGCAGAAACAGGAGTGGTTGAAGGGAAAGACAAAGATGTGGGAGGTGTTTCCTGATGATATGGGCTTGGAGGACAGTGTTGAGTTGGCATTAGCTAACATGGATCTTAATGACCCAGTGCTAGAGCCAGTGACTTTTGATGATGAGCCACAGTATCTTGAGGGGTCATCCTCCACACCAACAAATGCAACAAGAGATCTTGGATTGGGCATAGAGGAGGAGGATGGAGTACAGTCAGATGGCAGTGGCAGTGGCAGTGATGATGACAATGACATAGAGGACATGGAATATTGATAGAGTGATGAGTCATGGACTCGTGGCTCACTGGCTAGTGGCTAGTGACTCGTGAGTCATGACCAGTACCGAGCTATGATATTCCTACTTATTTTGTATCTACTCTTTTGTATTTTCCATTGGCATTCTCTCAGGAGTCAGTATCTACTATCTATGTAAACACTGAACAATAATACATTTTGATTTTGATGACTTAATGGAAAATCTGCATTTCATGGTTTAAATGTCTAAGTTCTAGATTTATAGTTAGTAGTAAGTACTTAGTAGTTTCTTATGTGCTTGTAAGTTGTACATGAACAGTGAACATTGAATATTCAAGAATCAAGACCAAGCATATCACATTCTAATTTCTAAATAGTAAATTCTGATTCTATTTATTTTTTTAAAATAAACTGTGAACTTTGAAGTAATTATATTTTAATTTGATTAGATAAGCTGCAACTTGCAATTTAATATGGATAAAAAACTATATTTCGTAATATATATTATATATATAATATATCTATATATATATATATATATTTATTTATTAACTACATATAAAACGTGTCCCTCGTGTCTTGTTTCCAGGTCGCTGTGTTTCGTATTGAATACTCGTACTTACATGTCCTCCGTGTCTTGTGTCCTCTTGTCATGTGACTTAGTGAACCACTCGACCTATGCATATGTCACCATGGGGTATCACAGGGGAAGGTGAACCACTCAACCTATGCATATGTCACCATGGGGTATCATAGGGGAAGGTGAACCACTCACCCTGTACATTGCACACCATTAGGGGAAGGCGAACCACTCACCCTATGGTCGCTTATTGCTCCAAGAAGTACCCCAAGTCCCTCGAAACTCTCAGAGCTCAATATCCATCTCATAAGAGACCCTCATAAGAGTCTCTCCATGACTCCAAGTCGTTCTCAGAAGGTTAAGAACTTGACCTTCCCCAGGGGCTTCATAAGAATATCGACAACCTAATCATCAGTCCCAATTTGTTGGAGCCTTATTGCTCCCCGTTGTACCATATCCCGGATAAAGTGGTACCTGATATCAATATGATTGGAACGGTCATGAAACACAGGATTCTCTGAAAGACGAATCCCACTCTGGTTGTCGCAAAAGATTACAGTGGTATCCAACACATGTCCAAACAACTCACTAAAGAGCTTTCTCAACCAAACAACTTCACAGGAGGCAAAACTAGCAGCAATGTATTCAGCCTCAGCGGTGCTCAAGGCAATCGACTTTTGCTTTTGCTCATCCATGATATCGAAGCATAACCTAGAGAGAAGCAACATTTAGATGTGCCTTTACGATCCACCACATTGCCAGCCCAGTCTGCATCAGAGTAACCATGGAGCCTCACATTCCCGACAGTGTATCTTAGTCCAGAAGTGATTGTGCCTCGAAGATATCTCAAGAGATTCTTGGCAACAATCCAATGTATGTGACGAGGCTCGAATATAAACTGACTTAATGTATTCACTGCAAAACATATGCCCAAACGGGAGTTCACCAAGAACATCAGGCCCTCCACAAGTTTACAATACTCAGAAGGATTCCCCAAATCGGGCCCAGTGGCAATTCCGCATAACTTTTTAAAGTTACGTTCCATAGGAGTAGTGACGGACTTGCAGTCCACCAGACCTCCAACCCTAGGAAGTAATGCATCAATCCTAGGTCCTTCATCTTGAATTTAGAAGCCTTCTCCCTCTTATATTGATGAATAAGAGGATCTACACATGTCAGAAAGAGATCATCCACATAGGGTACCAAGACTAGAGATCTATCATTCTCAACCTTAAAGTAAAGGTTCGGATCAAATTCACTTCTTGTAAATCCTAGCTTCATTAGATAGCTATCGATTCTCTCATACCAAGCTCGGGGTGCTTGCTTCAACTCATAGAGGGCTTTCTTCAACCTGCATACATGTGTTTGACGATCTTGAACTTTGAACCCCTTAGGTTGTTCTACATAGACTTCTTCCTTAAGTGAACCATGCAAGAAGGCAGTCTTGACATCCATCTGGTGTAGATTCCATCCTTGCGAGGCAGCAAGGGCAATGATCGATCGGATGGTGGTTTAGCAGGCAATCGGTTCAAATATATCATCATAATCTACACCTTCCTTTTGAGAGAAGCCTCGAGCAATGAATCTGGCCTTGAACTTTTCAGCACTTCCATCAACTCCATGCTTGATCTTGTAGAGCCATTTTGAGGTGACAACGGATTTGTCCTTGGGTCTAGGGACCACATCCCATAAATGCATTCTTTGAAACTTGGTGTTTTGCAGCTTTTCGAATGTGCAAGGCTCAGATTGAACAATGGTGCTCATTGCAGTTAAGTGCCCTTGGTACCTATTCGGCTTCTTGCTTTCATGAAATGTCCCCCTAGGTGCAACATGTCTCTCGGTATCTTTGAGAGTCTCCCTAAGCCATGAGGGTCTCCTTTTATGAAGGAGGACTCATGAGGGGGTGGATCAATGGGATCCATTGGTCCTTCAGCATCGGGCATCGTCTCATCTTGTAGTTCTCCCTGCTTTCTTGAATTTGCTTCTTTGTCCTTCCTTGGAAGAGGAAGGTTACTAATCTTCCCAAGGGCAACATCCTCATCGAGGGTGACATCATGACTTATCTCCACTTCTCTTTGACCAGGCACATAGATTCTATATGCCTTAGAAGTTTCATTGTAGCCCACAAATGTTCCTTTCTTCCCAAAAGCATCCAATTTGCTTTTCTTTTCTTTCAGCACATGAAAATATACGGGACTACCAAAAATTCTAATGTCAGAAACATCAGGTTTCTTACCGTTGAAAACTTCTTTGGGAGTTTTAGAGTCCAATGCTTGATGAGGGCATCTATTTTGAACATTGACGGCTGTGTTTGCAGCTTCGGCCCATAAGAACTTCGAAAGGATTTGATCATGAAGCATGGCACGAGTGGCTTCTATGATAGAATGGTTCTTCCTTTCAACAACACCATTTTGCTCAGGAGTATATGCAGTAGTAGTCTCCCTCTTAATGCCAACTTCTCTACAATAACTTTTGAACTCATTTGATTCATATTCGGTTCCATTATCGGTCCTCAATATTTTGATCTTCTTCTTGGTTTGATCTTTGACCAAAGCTTCGAAAGAACAGAACCATGAGAATACTTCGTCCTTCTTCTTCAAGAAATATATCCAAGTCTTGCGAGAGAAATCATCCAAAAAGATAGCATAATATAAATATCCTCCTAATGAGTTCACGAGCATCTCACCAGATAGATCAGAATGAACCAATTGCAATATGTCAGTAGTCTTGCTATCACTTGAGGGGAATGGTCCCATTGTATGCTTTCCTTCGACACACCTTTGACAAACGTTTTCATGTTCTACTTTAAATTCGGGCATATCTGTCTCCATCTTCCTCACATCGGGTAGAGCCTTATAATGTAGATGAGCAAA
This sequence comes from Pinus taeda, assembly GCA_000404065.3. Lineage (NCBI taxonomy): Eukaryota > Viridiplantae > Streptophyta > Pinopsida > Pinales > Pinaceae > Pinus > Pinus taeda. Next base: position 4,696 of record APFE030617516.1, on the reverse strand, counting down.
CCTCCGGTGCCATAATTCGGATTGAAGTGATATGTCGCGAGACATAGCTCCCAATGGGCTTCCTCCTACTTAATATAGGCTATCAACCTTGAAGCCAAGTGTAAATGCATCTTTGAAATTTTTATTCCACACGTACCTTTCCATCGATGAATGCCACCTTGAATCCTTTGTCCTTCATCGCTAAGATAGATACCAGGTTCTTCTTTAGTTCGGGTACATATAGTACTTGTAGATGAATGGTGTTACCTAGATTCAACTGAGGAGTAACATTGCCAACTCCCTTCACGAGATAGGTGGCATTGTCTCCAAGGATAATTTCCAAATCTGTATCCTTTTCAATTAGATTTGAAAGAACTTCCTTATATCTAGTGAAGTGCCTTGAGGCACCATTATCAATTAACCAATTTCCCAAAGAGTCCGGAGGAGATGCAGGAGAGAGGGTAGATATAAGATAAAATTCTTTTTGCTTGTTATCAACAACATTAGATTCATCATACTTGGAGTTTCTTGATCTCTTGGGAGGGCGACCATTTCCATGTTGAGTAGCGGGAGCATTCCTTTTTCCTTTGTTGTTGAATCTGCCATTCCTTTGATTTTTGTTGCCCCTGAAATTGTTGTTGTTGTGGTTGTCATCATCATGAGGTGTATCCCTTCTATTAGGCCACTCCCTAGCATAGTGGCCAAACTTTTTGCAAATGAAGCATCTTCCATTCCTTCCATTTTTGAAACCCGATCTTCCTTGACATTTCTTGTTTAAACCTGCATTGTTATTGTTTTTAGCATGAGCGGAGAATGCAGTAGGATTATTCCTATTTGAAGGCATATCTAGTTCCATCATCCTTGTTTCTTCTTGAGAACATCTAGTCAGCAATTCTTCCAAACCTGGAATCCTGTCGTTGTTAAGAATAGTAGTGTTGAACACGTGCCATTCACGAGGGAGTCCTCCAAGGGCAATGAGAGTAAGCTCCCTATCAACAGTAGCTTCTCCAATCGAAAGAAGATCATTTTTTATCTCAGTAATCCTCATTTCTTCCCTTCTTTATATCCTTTAGCTTGTTCTTGAGGAAAAGTATTTGGTTTGCATTGCTAGATTTGAACGTGCCAACCAACCTGTCATATATCTCCTTTGATGTGTTCAAATTGGAGATGTAAGAAAGTAAATGCTTATGAATAGAATCCCTGTTGATCTTCTTGGGTTTGACTTCACCTTTCTTGTACTTTGTCTTAGCAGCAGCTGGTGCATTTGAAGGAGGTTCCGAAATCTTTCCTTGCACATAATCCATAAGATCTTGCTCTTCTAAAGATAAATCAAGAGACATCTTCCATGCATGATAATCAGACTTATCATGAAGCTTGTCATCAAACTTGAAGTAGGATGTGGAGGCCATTGAATCTTGTCCTTGATCAGTGATTTCTCTTCTCACTCTTGCTTGGAATTTTGTCTTCACCTCAGTTTTGATACCATGTTAATTTTTGGATAACAATGGTATGTTCTATGCTTAGAGCAATTTTACTTCAATTTCTTTATTAGCCCAATATCAATATCTAGTTTAGCAATCACATCAACATGATAGTAAAATGCAGATAGAACATAAACAATAATAGTAGAAGACAAGCCAAGACAAGAGAACACAAGATATGGCACCAGCCAGGGACAAACCCCAATGTGGGGAAACCCTTGATCAATTCTTTTTATAATTCTTCAAAAGTTCAACAGAGAGAGAGAGAGAGAGTACAATATACAATATTCACTTGCCCAATCATAGTGAAATCTGATCAGTCAAACAACAGAAACAGAAAGCCCTAACCAGAAAGTCAAAGCTGGTCAACAGGGTAGATTTTGCCCTCCAAAACAGCTCGGTCAAATTTGGTCAACTCGGCCTCCAACAGCAAGTCAAATCAGACTAGAAACAGTTTGAAGAAGTCCAGTGAAATATGGTCAACAATAGTCAATGTTGCAACCAACCCTAGCACAGTCAATGCTAGTCAAACGAGCTCAAACAACCTCAGATTTCATGCCCATAACTGTGGCCTGTCCAAACAGAAATACCCCGCACAAAACTGTAGTCAAAGATGGTCAATGCTAGTCAAAACAACCTTCTGCAATTTTTGGTCAACTCTGGTCAATGGAGGGACAACAAAAAAACAGTCCCTTCTTTGCATGTGTGGAGAGAGAGAAGCCTAAGAAATTCGTACCCGATCAAGAAGAGAGAGATGTGTGAGTGAGTGAAGTGTCCAAATGAGGATGAGGCACTTTGTATTTATATGCAAACATTTAGGATGAATAGACGTAACTATCGGGCTTCTGAGCCTACATGAGTTTGCTGGCCGACCTTGACAATTTGTTCATAATCAAAATAAATTCATAATTCCATTTGTACATGTTAGAATGGGATGTGATCGTTAGATCAATCCTACACCTCTCGGAGAGAGGGATCCAATAAAAATATCAGCTGCCTCATATGAGCAGTGCAAAGTGAAGTTTGGCCCTAGTTGCCAAAATTAACAACGATCCATCACTTTCCTTCAACAAACCACAGGGTTGAACCAAAAGTCATGTCATCCTTATCTTCATCGGAATGTGATCTAATCTACATCTGGCTTTTCTTCATACAATTACCTCTTCCAAGTCATGTTTCTTTTAGGATCTTCCATCCAATCTCATGAGTTCTAGTTGTAGGTGACATCTACAACTCTCTTTCGGTAGCCCTGTTTCAACTCAACTAGATGTTCAAAAATCAAAATGAACATCAAGTCAAAGTTACCTTTTATGATGGCCTTTCATCACGACATCTGCTTCTTGCAACGTCAACATCCTACACATTCATAAACACATCTCCAAGACTTTCAATGTCAATGATCTCATTCCTTCACAAAATTGATCAAGGTCTTCATATCTTTTCTATGGAGATGTCATAGCTAATTCTTCTAGTTATCAGATGTTGATTGCTCATCTTATCCTACGTGACTATAGATGCATCAAACTTTTCTTCCTTTCTTCGCATATTGCTTCCTCAGGAATTTCTATACATAGTTCCTTCATTTTGTCATCCACCTCCTATTCCATATGAGGTCATATTATGTTGATTTCATCTTATCAATATGTGAACTAGTTCAAGTTATATGCTTTCATGCATCTTTCTAAAGGAAGAGATCCTTCTTCTTCGATCATGGTCATGAGATAGAGCATTCAACCATGCTATTTGCAACTATATGAGGACATGACTTAATCTATCAAATATATACATGCCTCTTTTCTCCTTTTGGTCATCTAGACTTCCTATCAAGTATATACATGCCTCTTTTCTCCTTTCGGTCATCTAGACTTCCTATCAAATATATACATGCCTCTTTTCTCCTTTCGGTCATCGTGACTTCCTTCAATAACTTCCTTTCCTTGCTTGAAAATACTTCAACCATCTTGACATGCTGCATTTCTTTGTCACCATATTATCATCCTTCTAAACAATGGATCCCACATAAGGTGGAATGTAGACTATCAACGAGACACTTGCTTCTTCCAAGTAGAGGTGAACCTTCTAATGAAGATTCCAATGGAGGATTTTGATTATCCTCATCTTGCAAAGGCTCCTTAATAATGATGAGGTATGATGACCTTTCCATCTTCTATCATGCTAGATGCCTTTCTTCCAACCATGTATACTACTGCTATGGTTTTCCTTGTATGCTTCTAATGGAAATGACATGAATTACTTTCTTTCTATCATGATGACTACTATAACCATGTAGACCTCTACTTCAACTATCCTTTCAAGCTTTTATGATGAAGTCATCTCTATTTAAGCTCTAATGCTTCCTATCATGATAACTATCTTTTACTAAAAAAAAAAACTAAGTGAAGGAAATTATCTCTGTCATAATAGAGATCTTTCACTTCCTCCTTTGATTTCTTCTTTTCAGGTTCTTCTATTAGAATAATTCTAATATTAGTTTAATGCTCATTCTTCTAGTTGTTGCTATTTTCCTTTCTTTAGCAGTTTCTTAGATGAAACTGAATCTTACATAGAAACTTGATGTTTCTATCTTTGTAAATATCTCTGTATTATTATTGAGTATTGAGCTCAATCAGTTCATTAAATTCATTTGGAAATCCATATGCGTGTTTCGCACTGTTTTATGGTATCAGAGCCTTTTCTCTTGAGTTATTTCTGTTATTCCTTTCTAAGGTCGAGTCCTCTGTAAGCCAGATAGCCTTCACTGAGTCTCAGCTTCGGCTTTGCTCACTGTGATAAACGCTTACAGTCGTCTATCTCGATACAGAAGTGGATCGTTCAAAATAAATCTTCAGTTGTTGCTTTCTGTTCCAGATTCGTTCTTTGTTGATTCAATTTTTTTAAATTCGTGGTGGTTACAAGCTCCAGCAAATTTTTTGTGACATAATATTTTACGTTGGACGAGGGTTTCCCAAGCTCAGTTACGCATAAACCCGCGTCCAAGAATACGTGCAGCGGGAGGTTTTTAGGAGGGTTGTTTTGCCAAGGGTCAATCGATCGATTTTAGCGCTAAATCGACCTGATTTCAGTCCGGAAGCTCTCGGGTCATCGCAGATCTCAATGATTCTGCGTGTTGGAAGCTTTTGAACGGATTTTTTCGGCGCCAGATTTGAGCTCTCACGATATTCTATTGCAGATACACATTTTTTTCTGAAGCGGAAACCGTGTCGTTTTCCATTTCG
>APFE030617511.1:175248-190825 GCA_000404065.3 Pinus taeda | reverse complement strand
TCTCTGTGCATATGTGTTTTATGTGTTATGCTCTCGCATTGTTTATTTTTTTTGTTTTAGAATTCGTATGCAGGTAATTTTTGTACAGGGTTAAAACCTACATACTACCTTTCTTGAGACATGTATGAAACTGTTGCGTGACAACAAGGCAGTTAAAGGATTACAGGTACTGTTCACCAAGTGCATGGGGTTAGGAGAATCGTCCGTAGTCCAAAAATTAGGGAAGCATGCATTGCACACTGGAAGGGAAATGAGGCTAACTGCACAGATTCGTGAGTATGAAATGGATAAGGTAATCCTAGATCTTGGTTCAGATGCGAATGTATTACCAAAGAAAACATGGGAACTCATGGGCAGGCCCACACTATAGTGGTCCCCTATTCAATTACAAATGGTGAACCAAAAGAAGATTTTTCCCATGGCAAGGTTGCAAGGGGTAACATTTGATATTGAAGGTGCGAGCACGCAGGTGGATTTTGAAGTAATAGAGATTGTCAATGACAACAATCCCTATTCCGCGTTGTTAGGAATAGATTGGGCCAACGATATGAATAGAGCCATCAACCTGAAAAAGCGCAAAATGATCTTCGAGAATAAGTCACTACGCGTAGTAGTCCCACTCGACCCAACTGAAGGATCGCACTACACTGAACCAGTGCGCGACAACGATAACGACGATGATCTTGATTGTATTTACAAGATAACTGCACAAGACCAAGATTGGGTAAATCCGACTGCAGATGGGAGAATCCCATGGAAGCGCGAAAGCTCCTACACTTCAGATTCAGACGAAGAAGTAGAGCGATGGCAGAATCGGTTGCACGAAGTGACGATGCTAAATTGCAATATGACGATTAGATCACCGCATTCCATGACAACGGAGGCAAGAGAGCTTCTGACATATGATGGATTGACAGCGGTGGATGAATTCCCGAGCAAATTTGAAAGCACAGTACCGAAATAACAACGGTTCGATGTGTTGAAGTGGGCACTGCGTGCAACACCTGCACAATGGTGGGGTACACATCAAGGAAATTTTGAGGACTGGCACGGATGCAAAAGGATGATGCGCCTTGGGAAAATGCAACTACAGTTGGAAGACAAATATGATGGACGAGAAGACCCATGCATGCACCTCGCAAAATGGACCAAGGTCTACGGAGAAGAACCACAACCTGAATGGGTACACTTATTCTACCATACCCTGGTCGTCATACCCATGAATTGATATATGGAGACATAGCTACGCCATGGTACGGGTGAATGGGATGTCTTGCGCAAGGGATTCTTGCTAACATTCACCTTTGAAGATCATTGGTGAGATACTGTGGACGACGTGCTACAAGCAGTGAAAGCCACTATCTTTAAAATACCACAGGAGCCAATGGAGGTACTTCAGCCATAATCGACGATACAGTTAAGTAGCACACTGGAGTGTTATAATGTGAATGTTGAGGAGGATCATGAGGACCCATAGAACATTAACATTTCAGAAACAAAAGGCTCTTGCGAATTTCGTGAACCATCACTTGAATACCCTGACATCATCGCGTCGCTAAAGACGAAACAGATCAACATTAGAATGGAGGCAGAACCAAAATACGCAATGCTGGGGGACTATTGGGACGATGCCACGGTCGATAAGGTTGCTGAGTTACTCCGTGAATACCAAGACCTGTTCCTGACCAAAATTTCGGACTTAAACGGGATCGTGGGTGATTTAGGGACGATGAATATCACCCTGAAACCGACGTGAATCCAGTTAAGCAGCGGCCTTATCACTTGAATCCAAAGTATAAATAAAAGATCCGTGACGAATTAGACAAAATACTCGTAGCCGAAATTATTGAACCAATGGAAGAATCCGACTGGGTCAGTCCTATGGTGGTACAGGAGAAAAAACAAAAGGGTGAAATATGAATATGCATAGAGCTCAGGAAGTTGAACGATGCCTGTGAACACGATCCCTTCCCAAACACCATTCATAGATGAGGTACTAGAGAATATTGGTGGTCAGGAAGAATACTCATTCACAGATGGGTTCTCAGGGTACCATCAGATCAAGATCACGCCATAAGACAGGAGCAAGATGACCTTCACAACAGAATGGGGATGCTTTCAATACACCGTGATGCCGTTTGGACTGAAGAATGCGCCAGCTATATTTTCACGCATCATAGTAGCCGCGTTCAAAGAATACATTCACAAATTTTTGGAGGTCTATCTAGATGATTTAACTGTTTTTGGATTAGTTAAGCACCATGTAGCAAGCTTACATTTGATGTTGGATGCTTGCCGCCGACACCAGATTGCGCTGAACCTGCAGAAGTGCACATTCCTCGTTCCCTTTGGAAACCTGCTAGGCCATGTGGTTTGCAAACAAGGCTTGATGGTGGACCCTGTGAAGATTGTTGTTATTCTGAATCTGGAAGCACCACGCAGTGTTAAACAATTACATGCTACTTTGGGTCACACTGGCTACTATAGGAAATTTATCAAGAGTTATGCCCAAATAACTGCGCCAATGGAAAAGCTATTGAAAGAGATGTGACATATTGCTGGAATGATGATTACATGAAGAGTTTGGATGTTCTAAAGGGGAAACTGGCCTCCATGCCAATTTTGGTCTTCCAAAAATGGGACGTGGAATTTCATGTACATGTAGATGCGTCATGTATTGCATTGGGAGCCGTACTCACACAAGAGGGCACAGAGGGTGTGGATCACCCGATCGCGTTTGCAAGTTGAATATTTTCCAAAGTGTTGAGCTATGGAAAAGGTATGAATTTGACATTTATTTCCTTATCTTTCTCCTTAATCATATCTCCTTTATATTCTAAGATGATAATATATCAAAGAATTCTAGCAAAAACTAGGGAGTTATTGATTATTGCAATTTAGTTAATTATTGTCTTTTCTCATGCAGGAAAAGAGAAGAAATGGGAAATTACCATTCCGGAGGGAAAGACAAAACAGAGTAACTATTGTTCCTTCACCAGGAAGCCGTATCTAGACAACAGGTCAAGATTGGAGCGCGCAGCTAAGAATAAGAACGGAAAAGATCACAACATCAACACAAATGACAAAGAGTTAACTGGAGTTAGAAGATTTAGTGGATCCCTCAAGATATCTTGATCCAGAGGGATTGCTGTTACTAGTCTATCTGCTATTCCTGTTTTATCTGCCTGGCCATTATAAAAGGGATAACGCTTTTAAAGAAGGAATCTATTATCATTACTCAGAACTTACTATTGTATTTTCACTTTGATCATCGACTCTCGTTGATTAAAACAGAGTACAACTGAATGTAACCATTTTGCATATGATTAATACATAATCTGGTAGCTATTCTTTCTTCTATACTGAAGTAGTCCGATGGTGCTTCACTAGCGGCTAAGGGCCCGGCCCTGGTGGATCCACTTGCTATTCTGTACCATTCCTTTACGATATCCGTTGTGTGATGGTTTGGTTTGATCTTCGTTTATTGGAATCACATTGCTTTACTGTTTCTTATTTCTAGATTTAATGAATTGCTCCATTATATGTGTTGTAACTAAATTGCGTTGTTGTTCCTTCTTGTCATAATAAGATTATTATTCTCTGTAACTATATTGTTATGTTGTTCATTTTAATTACAGAGCTTCGTTGTTCATTCCAGTAAACTAACTTCGCTGTTCATTACAGTTTCATAAGTTCAGCTATTCATTTCTACTAAATAGAATTTTTGTACATTTCCTTTCTGCAATCATTTGGGTTTTCCTTTCAACGTTGTTACAGTTAGCATAATTTCTATCAGTAGCATTATTGATTTAATTCATTGTCATTCCCAACCCGTTTTTTAGTGTGGTGTGTGAGATCAATAACTGTAAAGGACATTGGCTATTACTGTAAGAGTTCTCAGATTGAGGATCTTATTATGTCTGATTTCATTTACATTAGTTAAAAGAGGATAGAGTTATTGCTACTATGTCCTTGACTAATAATTGTTGTTAAGTTCCTAAGTGAATGATTTAGTTCAAGAGCATTGAGTTTCTTTTAATTGCAAGTAAGTTTATTTCAAGAATCTGTTTACCCTTGTATTTGAAAGCACTGTACTGCAATTTAGAAACATTACTCTTGAAGAAATTGCCGCCACATACTGTGTACACTCTTGAAATAGAAAATCTTACCCAGATTGATAATTAATGTAGGATAAATAGGAGTTAAACACACACTTTTTATCACTCAACATTTTGGCACCATTGCCGGGGAGAGTGTAGCCATTTATTTAAAAAAAGAGTAGTGTGCATCCGATGAGTGCCTGTTAGGAGAGAATTGGGTATTAAAAATGAAAGGTAAGAACCTGCGTATGGAGCATGTAAAAGCCCTGCTCCCCCGCCCACTTTCCAGCAGAATTTTTAATTTTCTTGGGTAGAAATAAATATTTGAGTTGTGTGTATGACTAAGAAGAAAAATCTTGAAGATAATCCAAAACCACTACCCAAACCTCACAAAGCTAAGGGACCATTGACCCTTGGTCAATCAACCTTCATAGACGATATCATTAAGAAAGCTGAATCCCAGCAATCAGTGGGCCCTAGAAAAAGCCGAATCCCAGCAATCAGTGGGCCCTAGAAAAGTTGCTTCCACACAACCTACTGGTTCCCTTCGGGCCACAGGCTCACCATCTGTAGCCTTTGCTGAGGTGCACAACAAAACAAAAGAGACTGAGAAAGATTTTCAAGAAATTGAGAACTCTCACCCAATTTCTTTATAAGAAGGGAATTCCAGTAATCTCCGTGAAGGAGGAGGAGAAACAGGGGAAACAGAAGAGCCAAGATCCCCTCTTGAAATAGTTCAAACACTCAGCAACCCAAATAAGGGGAGTGTTGTCAAGATCATCCAAAACAAAGAAGAAGAACCTGAGGAGCAAAGATCCACCCAGATAGTAGGTCAGCAGGGAACACTCATTATCCCAGACTAGGGAAGTGTTGTTAAGCTCATTCATACTCCTTCTAGTCATCCTAGGAATAACACTCTGGAAACCCGAGAAGGGTACTGGCACATATTTGATCAAATGGCCTAGAACCAACAAACACCTCAAACCTCCACATTGCAATATCCCATCGTGGACACTGCAATTAATGCGCCTATGAAAACCATTCCTCTCCAAAATATTCCTACATTCCATGGCCTAACATCAGAGGATCCAGATGCATTTCTGTTTGAGTTTGATGTATTATGCCTAGGGTATGACTATACCACCAATCCCCAAAAACTAAAATTATTTCCCTCCACATTAAAAGGAACAACTTTATGATGGTTTATGGGTTAGGTGGAGGTGTTATAAACGATTAGGATCAGATGAAAATTGCTTTTCTGAAGAAATATCACGATTATTATAGATCCAAAGAATTGAAGGATGAAATATTTCAAATGGCAGAAAGACCTAGTGAAACACTAGAGGAATATGTAGAACGCTTTCAATACAATCTCCAAAGATCTCGTTATTCATCTTTACCCTTGCCTGACAATGTGTTAAAAACTACACTAATTAAGGGGATGAAAGAACAATGGATTGAAACATTTAACATTATGGGAAAAGGTGACATATATCAGGAAAATTTTGCTGACATCATTGATTTGTGTATCAGGAGTTCAAGAGGCGGCACAAGACTGAAGCCAACAAAACGTGACATGATCGCAAGGGATAACGAGATCTCCAGTGGAGGTATAACCTGCACAGAAATCGGCAATCTACTAGAAGATTTCAAAACTGAAATTCTAGGGACTCTGAAAACGTAGTTTGACATTATGCAAGCTAAACAAAAGCAAGCAGAAGAAGAACAAAATTTGGTGATATTTTGCCCTAGATGTAGAAAGAAACATAGCCACAAAGAGTGCCCGTTGGATATGGTCAAAATCTGCGCTATTTGTATGAAAGATCACGCCACAGAAAGCTGCCCATCACTCCTAGGATTGAAAGTAGTCTACACAGAAGTAGAAGAAGAAACAAAACCGGTTTACCTACTAAATCAGAGCCGCCAGTGGCAGCCACGACAAATAGGTATGCCCATTGATCCACGCTCTTCTTTTCAACCTCCTCAGTATAATGCTCAACAGTATAATGGAATGTGGCAGAATCAACCACCTTTCTCCAGTTGGTCACAACAACCATTCCCCATATCACCATGGCCAAATCAAACAAATCAAACCAATTGGCCAAACTTTCCTTACTGTCCACCATTTTGGCAAAATAATGCATATTCAACACAATGGTCACCCTCCACCTCGCAGAGTCAAACTTGGCAGTCGAACTGGCAAAGACTTATGAATTAGCCAGCTGGAACGATTCCTCTCCCTCAACTTACACTATCAGCACCTTATACATTGCAACAAAATCCCCAGACCAACTTAAGACCACAGCTCCCAGCCCAACCCAACCCGAACCCCAACAATAGACCGATTCAATCTGTGCAAATAATTGAAGGACCAGAACCAAAAACCGAGTTAAGGGAGTGCAACAACCTTCAATTAAGATCTCGGCGTATAATAAAATCATAGGGAGATAAAAATGTTCAAGTTGAAAATTCATTACCTTTAGAACAAACACCACAAGAAGAAAATTTGGTTAGACAACAAACTCATGAACAAGCAACCACCTCTTCTCCACCATTCCTAGAACGACTAATCATACCTCACCCAATAGAACATCTTGATTTTGATCTTCTGGGAGAACTAAAAAATTTGTGTACAAAAATCCACTCCTCTAGGCTATACAAGACATCTCGATTTACGCAAAAACTATCAAAGAATTATGTATAAAAAAGCCAAAGAGAAAAATAACACCTAATCCAATTGTCCAAGTAGTCGGTACCTTATCTGATTTACTATCAGGAAGGGAAGCACCTGTAAAATATGAGGACCTAGGAAATCCTATAGTCATGGTACAAATTAATGGATTCTCCTTCGCCAATGCCTTAGTTGATTTAGGAGCTGCAATCAATATTTTGACAACCACCACTTGTCAAAAACTTGGCATTACATCATTAGACCCAACCACAACCTTATTGGAGTTGGATGAACGATCGGTAGTCAGACCAGAAGCCACATTACATGATGTATTGGTATATGTAGACTCCTGGGAGTACCTTGCAGATTTTCTGATCATTAATCCCAAAAACCGATTGGATGGATACCCTTTAATTCTAGGTAGACCATGGATAGCAACTGCTGATGCTTACATTGGTTGTCGACAAGGCAACATGACTATAGCAAGAGGAAGCAATGTAAAGAATTTAGCCTTTTACCCTCCAACCCAACCAAGCTTAACAATAATCAAAACAAAAAAACAACCTGTATCATACCTAACTGAAAACATTAGATCACTGCTAACCATAGAAGATGCCCTTGAATTTAAAGACCAAACAGAGGACGACATCATTAACTCCTACATTAACCAATCAGAAACCAGATCCCATCTACAATGTCACATTATCGAGGCAACATTTGATAATGAAGTAGAAGAAGATCCCCTAAAAGGTACTCATGATCAATTAATACCAACCACCTCTGTTTATAAAAGCAAAACCATAGAGATTGAGCAGAGAAAAACTTTGAACATTAACAAAAACCTGACCGCTGAACAAGAAGACAAGCTGGTCCAACTACTGAGAAAATATAAGGAAGCCTTTGCATGGGATTACTCGGACATGAAAGGAATAGATCCCTAGTTGTGTACGCACCACATCTATATAGAAAAGGATGCTAGACCCATTCGCCAACCCCAACGGAGATTAAACTCTCATCTCAAGGATATTGTGAAAGCTGAATTGCAAAAACTTTTAAATGTAAACTTTATTTACCCAATATCTAACAGCAAGTGGGTCTCTCCATTAGTAGTGGTGCCAAAGAAGAATGGAAAGTGGCGGATATGTGTAGACTATAGAGAATTGAACAAAGTAACCTAGAAAGACCACTTCCCCCTTCCATTCAAGGTATTAGACACATTAGTAGGAAATAAATTTTTTTCTTTCCTAGATGGCTTTAGTGGATACAATTCAACATTTTTTCAGATTTAATAAATGAAGGGCTCGAAGTATATATGGATGATTTCACACCTTATGGGGATGATTTTGAGCCAGCATTACAAACATTAGAAAAAGTGCAACAAAGATGCATTGCCACCAGGCTCTGTTTGAGCCATGAAAAGTGTCATATGATGATGACCGAGGGACTCATCTTAGGTCATTATATTTCAGCAGCTGGAATACAGGCAGACCCGGCTAAAATTCGGATAATTCTGTTAATACCTACTCCTACCACACAAACAGAGGTAAACAGTTTTTTGGGATTTTCTGGTTATTATAGAAGATTTATAAAGCATTTTTCTCAGATGCTGCACCTTTATATGCACTAATAGGAAATATTGATTTTATTTGGACAAACAAGTGCGATCGTTCTTTTGAGGATCTAAAAAAGCTTGTATCAACAACCCCAGTGCCATGGTGCCCAAATTGGGATTTGTCATTCCAAATCTCATCTGATGCTTCAGACACAACAATTGGAGCAGTGATTGGACAAGAAGAAGATAAAAAGCCATATGCAATTTATTATATTAGAACAAATCTATCTCTTGCTGAATTAAACTATACTGTGACTGAAAAAGAATTTTTAGCTGTAATATATGCTATAAATAAATTTAGACATTATATAACTAGGTATCATGTAGTTTTATATACAGATCACTATGCCATAAAATATTTAGCAAATAAACCTGTTACAAATGGAAGGGTGACAAGATGGTTGATTCTCTTATTGGAATTTGATATCACAATTAAGGATCGACTTGGAAAAGAGAATCCAGTAGCTGATTTTCTCTCACGAATTCCAAAGCCAGCAGATGCAATAGTAGTCGAAGATCAATTTCTGGAGGAACATTTGTTTGTTGTTACTATAAGAACACCATGGTATGCCGACATTGCAAATTACTTAGCAGTAGGCAAATTAAGCAAGCATCTAACGCCTAATGAATGAAAACAGATAGTGCAGCGAAGTACCCGATTCTCTTGGATTAGGGGCTACTTATTTCATACAGGGGCAGATATGCACATCAAAAGATGCGTATGAGAAGATGAAGTATTTGACATTCTGAAAGCATGCCACGATGGGCCATGTGGCAGACATTTTGCAGACCACAGGACCGGTCACAAAGTTTTACAAACAGGCTATTACTGACCCACTATCTTTAAAGATGCTAAAAAGTTTGTTCAAGCATGTGATAGCTACCAGAGGGCGGGATGCCCTAGACAATTTGATGAGATGCCTCTGAACCCGCAGTTAGTAATCGAAGTGATGGGCGCTCGATTTTATTGGTCCTATTAACCCATCATCAAATCAGAAAACATACATACTGATTGCAACATAGTCTGTTACTAAATGGGTTGAAGTGAAGGCACTACCAATAGCTATAGAGGATTTAGTAATAATTTTCTTTTCCAATTATTTGTGCAATATGGCCTCCCAAGGGACATAATTACAGATGGAGGACCGCAATTTGTAGGTAATAAGATTGCTGCAACATTAAAAAATTGCCACATTCTGCACAAAATTACAACTCCATACCTCCCACAGGCAAATGGCAAAGTAGAAAGCGCTAATAAGGTGATTGAGGCAATACTTACAAAAACACATCACACAGACGTGACTGGGCTTCAAGATTACCGAAAGCCTCGTGGGCATATCGCACAGCATGGAGAAACACCACCAGGTATTCACCATATCAATTAGTATTTGGAAAAGAACCCATCTTCATAATCGAATTCGAAATTTAGACATTAAGAACAACGCAGGAGGTGGATTTGAATTTAAATGAAGCCCATATCAATAGAATACAACAAATCAATGAGTTAAATGAAATCAGGCTCTCAACTCTTCAACGCACTGCATTAATTCAACAGTTGAGAGAAAAATGGCATGACACCCTTATTAAAAAGAAAATCTTCCACGAAGGAGACTGGGCACTCCTATACGATTCAAGGTTCTAGGATTTCCCTGGGAAACTTCAGACATGATGGCTTGGACCTTATGAGATATAGAAAGTGCATGACAATGGCACCATTACATTGACAACCATTGATGGATCTGGACATTCTTTCAAAGCGAACGGTCATCGAGTGCGACTTTATCAGAAACCACTTACCAGGGAATCCTTTTACCAGCAATCATGGGAAGGTTCCACTATGAAAATTCTTGCTGAGGAAGATAACCCCTCCTTAGCATTAATTCACTGAACAATCCCTTTGTTTTTGAATTTTGTATATAAACTTTTCTCTTTAAATTTGTTTGTATAAACTATTTTTTTGTACAGATTTTAGTGTTGTTCCATTTAAGGAACAGTTGTTGTTCCTCTTAAGGAACAACATCCATTCCATTTAAGGAACAATAGAGGTTTCTTTATTTAATTTTCATGTTGTTCCTCTTAAGGAACAACTGCTATTCCTCTTAAGGAACAACTGTTGTTCCTCTTACAGAATAGCAACCGTTCCTCTTAAGGAACAACATCTTTGCATGTCCATATATATTTTTGTTGTTCCTCTTAAGGAACAACTGCTATTCCTCTTAAGGAACAACAACGGTTCCTCTTAAGGAACAGTAGTCGTTCCTCTTAAGCAACAACATTTTTGCGTATTTCTATTTTCGTTGTTCCTCTTAAGGAACAACACTTCTGCGTGTTTTTATTTTTGTTGTTCCTCTTAAGGAACATCACTTTCGCGTGTTTCTATTTTTGTTGTTCCTCTTAAGGAACAACCGCTGCTCCTCTTAAGGAACAACAATCGTTCCTCTTAAGGAACAACACTTCTGCATGTTTTTATTTTTGCTGTTCCTCTTAAGGAACAGTTGTTGTTCCTCTTAAGGAACAACAGTCGTTCCTCTTAAGGAACAACACCTCTGCGTGTTTCTATTTTTGTTGTTCCTCTTAAGGAACAACACTTCTGCGTGTTTCTTTTTTTTTTTGTTCCTCTTAAGGAACAGTTGTTGTTCCTCTTAAGGAACAACTATTGTTCCTCTTAAGGAACATCAGTTGTTCCTCTTAAGGAACATCAGCTTTTCCTCTTAAGGAACATCAGCTGTTCCTCTTAAGGAACAACACCTCTGCGTGTTTTTATTTTTGTTGTTCCTCTTAAGGAACAACTGTTGTTCCTCTTAAGGAACAACACTTTTGCTTGTTTTTAGGAACAACAGCTCTGTGTGTTCATATTTTGTTGTTCCTCTTAAGGAATAGCAATCCGCATATATATTATTTTTGTTGTTCCATTTAAGGAACAACTGTCGTTCCTCTTAAGGAACCACAACCATTCCATTTAAGGAACAACAATATTGTCTGCTTACATTTGCGTTGTTCCTCTTAAGGAACAACTGTCGTTCCTCTTAAGGAACAACTGTCGTTCCTCTTAAGGAACAACTGTCGTTCCTCTTAAGGAACAACTGTCGCTCCTTTTAAGGAACAACTGCCATTCCTTTTAAAGGAACAACAATTTCGCTATTTTTTTACTTTCTACCGTTCCTTCTAAGGAACAACAGTTTTGATTTGGAGTGTTTTTATGCTGTTCTGCTGAAGGATCAACACTTTATTTTGTGTCTGTTTTACTTGTTGTTCCGCTTAAGGAACCGCTGTTGTTCCTCTTAAGGAACATCAATTTCGTGTGCAATTTTTTTCTCCCTCTGCCGTTCCTCTTAAAGGGACCGCAGTTTTGCGTGCAACTGTCATTTTGTTGTTTTTCTTAAGGAACAACAACTGTTCCATCTAAGGAGCACCACTTTTTGAGTGCATTTTTTTGCCATTTCTCTTAAAGAACATCATTTTTTTTGAAAGATTTTGTGAATAATGTTTCATTCTTCATGATCATTTCAAGGCAAAGATACAAATATATGTAAGGACAAAAAATTAGAGGTTACTGAAATAAGAAAATCAAAGAAAAATTATCATCTTTAATGAGATTTCCTTATATTGATAAGAAAAAGGAAAGGACATAACTATCTATATCACTTTGTTGTCCTTATTTTCACTAAAACTCAAATTGATTGATTATTTTTATCATGTTGGTTCTTCCCTAATTCTCATAATTCTCTTTGATTATTATTATTGAATAAGAATAAGGGCATATTTTCTTCTATTGATATGTTCAGACTTCTTCCAGCCATCCCTAACTCTAAGGAGTGTTAAGCCATCCTCTATATAAAATAGGAAGTGCTATATAATAAAAGAAAAGAAAAGAAAGAATATATATATATATTAATATATATATATATATATATATATATATATATATATATATATATATATATATATATATATATGATTACTAACAATCCTATGATTTGTCAAATGGAGGATAGGGGGTCTCATCAAGAGCCAGCCTACCATGATCATAAGGAAGCAGTGAAGTGGCATTCCTACTATGGCCACCACACCAGGGATATGATCCAAGGGACACACCAGAAAAATAAAAAGTCCCTGGAACAGGAGGTCTCATCACGAGCTGGCCTGTCCACCTTTCACTCCTTCCCGGTGAATGGCATTGTGATTCATCTCGTTGCCAAGCGAGCACAATGGCCTCCATTCTGACATCACAAGGCACTTTCCCAGGCATACATAAAGGATTATGGTTCCAAAGGGTGAAAAAGCAACTTTGTGAAGGTTATAAACACCTGTGGGCAACAAAGCTCCGCTGATGGTATTGGAGTCACATTTTTCAACATCAATAGTAATTCTAAACCCTTTTCTTATTTCTTTATCTTTATTTCAAAAGAGATTATGTTCCCAAATCCTTTTGAACATTTTATGCATGAAATATCGTTTAAAAAGTCAATCATAACGGTTTAAGTGGAATAATGACCACATGGCATTTTACCTACGTCAGTTGTCCTTTTCCCTTTTTTGCATCACTCCATAGCATCTCCATATTTATTCACGATTTTCATCTTAAGCCTTGATTTCAGCAACTCGATACTATTTGTGATCTTGTCATGAATATGTACACCTTGCCCATTTTACACTATACGATTACCGTCAAGAACATCGCTCCTCCATTTAAACTGGTCGAGGACGACCTATCATTTTTCAGGGGGGCGCAGGTGACTTCCAAAATACTCCTGCATACGTGTCAGTCTTTTATTTGGGTGTACTAGACTGCATCAGATCCCTTAATAGCAAGTTTTAACGGTATTGATGTTAAAAAAAGGGTATTATCCGATATGCACAGTTTGTTGTTCCATTTTTATCTCTGTGTATTGCTGTGTAAAAATAACAGTGTGCAAAACTTAGATGAAATGGGAGGACGATCAGTACATAGTGAGCCATAGGTACTAGTAGTTTTTGATGCCGCACGAGAAATTTTAGTAAGGGCTAGATGGGTCGCATATTTTACACGACTGCAGCAACCCCATGAAACCGTGGCTATCAAATTTTTGTAGAATTTGTAGGATGATCATTCCATAGTAAGGGGAAGACGAATAACAATGACGGATACAACAATAGTTGAGGTATCTGGACTACTAGCAGCCGGACACATATGGATACATAAAAAATTGAGACTTCAAGATGCCATGGCCACCTTGGGGGATGAGGGACAAAACTTGATTGCCAAAGGAAAAGGAGTCTAGCCTTCATCTCTAGGAGAACCATGGACAAAACTGGCTAGAGTAGTGCAGAGCTACATTACATGTGACAGAAGAAAGGATGTGGTAAGACCACACCACCTTAAATTACTAGTAGTTCTGAAACAGAAATGTGCCGTAAATTTGCCTGCATATTTTAATTTTTTGTTGCATGATGCTGCTCAAAGCATAAAAAAAATCCTGCCATACAGATATTGTAGTGAGCCACCATTGTTTAATTCGATTGATAGTAAGTTATAGCCTTGCTCAGCAACAGACCAGTCGGGAAGAATTGGTGTTTTCTATAGATGGGGGATTAGCCTTACCTGCCCCAAAAAGAAAAAGAACCACTAGCACAACAAGCAGAGCACAAAAACGTAGACACCATTCCAGATTAAGAACAAGTAGGGAGACATCTGAGAACCTCCAGGGTTGCAGCAGCCAACCCTTAGAATTACTTAGCCCTGAAAATGAACAACACTTACAGCTGAAAGGGAGAGACAACCAAGAATCAGAACTTGAGGAAGAAACAGAACATACTAGTGAAGGAGAGAGGGAGGAAGCAGAACTTCCCTTAACCCCCAGCGCAAGTCCACCACAAAACCCATTACAGGAGGACAAATTGGCCCAGATTTTGGCCAATATGAGTGAATATATTCAACCCCAAAGTCCACTCAACCTTAATATTGAAGCAGAGCAATCACAAGAAAACTCTGTGATCCGGATTTAAACAGGAACACAACAAAATATAGAGATAACCATATACACAAAGATGCAACAGAAATAATACTTCATTTCGTTAATGGAAAACACTGAAATATGCTTACAAATAGAGTTGAAAATAAACCAGTTAGGGCAATGGTAGCTTATCTCTGAGAAGAGATGTGGCGGCTACATGCCTCTGAACTGTGTTACAATGAGGCTCAAAGGCCTATTTATTGTTGAGAAACAATGGAAAACCCTTAGCATTTCCAAAACCTAACCCTAGAAGATGAAAACGCCAAAATTGTGGGCCCTGTTTGGGTAAATTGGTACATCAACTTCCCGGGGTCGTAACTTTGGCATACGATCTCCGTTTGACGCGTACAATAGCTCGTTAGAAATATCTATCTGAGAATTGCTACTTTGGGAAGGGAAACATCGATCCATGGACCCATGTTTCCCCAGATTTCCCAAAAAACGTCGTTTAGGGCCTCAAAACGGCTCCGGAAGTTAAAGAACTGAAAAACTGCTAAAAATAGTAAATTGTGCTACAATTTAGGAAACTAAAGAGCTGAAAGAAACAATGGTGGGGGTCCAAGTGGATTTGGCAGGTGGCCACCAACATCCACCTAGATCATTCCTCACCCCTTAGGAAGCAATGGTCCCCATTACGTTGAGTTCCTCCATGAGACGAGGAAACTTTTGTTGAACTTGGTCCTTGGTGAACCACTTGCCCTGGTGAAGGAGTTGGCCTGCTTTGACAACTTGATACAATTGGATATTCTTCTGGCGAGTGTGCTTGACCCGTGTGTCCATGATCCGATCAGCTGCAGCTTGTTCCATGCAATCTGGATTTAACTTTGTGGGTGTGGGTTGTTCTGCAATGTCGGATGTGTCTAGTAATGGTGGAAAGTATGGCCGAAGGCGATCCACATTGAACACTGGGTGCAGACCAAGGAATGGGGGAATGCTAAGCTCAAATGCATTGTCTCCCACAACCTTGGTAATGGTGTAAGGACCATATCGAAGTGGTATGAGTGTCCGATAGGCTCTAGTAAGGCGTTCCTTTTGCAAATGCAACCAGACTTTATCACCCACCTGAAACTTGTGTGGCACCCGGTGTTGATCATGTCGCTGCTTGTACTTGGCATTTGATTTATCCAGAATGTCATGGACCTGTTGGCGAATATGTTGGATGTGCTCAATGAAGCTGTTTGCCTTATCTGTTTCGGACTGG
>APFE030617511.1:120257-156943 GCA_000404065.3 Pinus taeda | reverse complement strand
CCGCCCCCCCTCTAACCCCCCGGTTCACTACGTAGGTTAGTCGTGGAAAGAATATAACACAACCCAACATGTGTAGCATATCAAACATCCCCAGGGTGCGGAAACCTGGTTTTAGCACCCTCCCATACTACTTTAGGTGAGACCTTAGTCTGTGCTCCGTGAACTGTTATTGAAAGGGGCATTAGTAGCAGGATTTTCTTGGCTAAATCACTTCTGAACCTCGGTTAGGTTCCACTAAGCCAACAATATATATGGATGTAAATACCACCATGAGATAAGTTATAAAGCTCCAATAAGTGGTATGGGTGTCATGTCATTATGTGGTTATTTTGTCATGCTGATTTTCTTTTCAGAAGGGTGATCATCGTAAATACTGCATCAAGCTATGTTATAAAGCTCCATGGGTAGTATGTTTTGATGGCAATTTTGCTGAGGTATAGGTGTGGTTGAACACCAAGGATGGTGTCCCCCAAGGGGGGGGGGGGGTTCTGTAACAACCCTGGTGAAAATTCCTAGGGGGTGTTCATTTGGTTGATTATGGCTAAGGAAATTAGAAAGGGAAACAACTAAGGATTTGGAATGAAAAAATGGCATTTTTGGCACATTTGTTTATGAAAATAATGGAAATTAGGAGAAAAAGGAGGTGAAAGGTCACAAGTTGCATGTGAGGAGGAAAATGAAGAAAATAGAGGCCTCATTCATAAAAAGGATTCTAAGGATCAGTTGGTAACCTTTTGTCAGTCTAGTTTTTGAGCTCTCTCATTACTCTCTCTCTCTCTCTCTTGGACACTTGGAGTTTTCTTGGAGCATTTTGGCATTTGATCAAGAAAGGAAAAAAAGGAAAGAGGAAGCAAAGATCAAGCAGGGAAAGGTAGGATCAAGCAACTATAGTAGGATTCTTTGCATCTATCAATTTGGATGTGTATTGTCCTTGCTAGATTTGGCATGCATGGTACTGCATGTGGTTCTTTTGCTATTGTGGCATGGGTTTTTCCAGGTGTAACAATGCTTTTAGCCTAGCCTTTTCATTTCTACATAGCCATGGTGTGATGGGTTCTCATGTTTTGGTTGAGTTGGATCGTCGAGTGGATTCGAATCTGAGTGAGGTGGATCTCCAAAAGATAGAGCAGATGGACTAGTGGTCCATGAACCAGACTGTGGATCACGGTAAAGCCACTGGCCTAGTGACCCCTGAGCCAAACTATGGGTTATAGTAAAGCCAGGATTGTGTTGCCTTGGTGGACCTAGGAATCCTTGCAGGTGAATGGTAGGATATATGGTAAAGCCAAGAGATGGTGTGCTCTTCGTTGGGCCTAGTAATCTTAGGTTTGGTATATGCAATAAAGCCTGGAGAGTGGGTCTCGGTTTAGGTCTAGTGATCTGGGTTTAGATTGCAGTAAAGCTTGAGAGACTAGGAGACAAGAAAATTCCTCACAATGTAGGTGGAGAAATTTGGTGGAATCCATGCTTGTTTGGCATAGTGATCGAGTGGAGATCATGGTAAAGCCCATTATGATGTTTCATTATGTTGGCCTAGTGGTCTGGGATGGATTACAGTAAAGTCTAGTTTATATTGATGAGGGTGAGGTGGTTTAGCCCTGGTATGCTCTAGTTGGTTCTTTTGGTTTGATTCCCACATTCATGTTTGGAATATGGTACGAGGGTGAATGGATGAAGAGAGATTTGGCTAATCCATTCTACAGTCGTGATCTGTAAACTACTGTGGATATTCCACTACACAATTCGTCACAACAGATCTGATAATATTATATAAAAAACATGCGATTCTACACTATTACAGTTTTATTTAATTTATAGATATGTAAAATTAATTGTAATTAGTGCATGCATGTAAAAGTAAATCAAGAAGAAAAGTGGATAATGAAAAAATAAGATCACACACACATAATACATAAGACATGCTCTTTGGGAAACCCTTTCGAGAGAAAACCCCGCTGGAAGGTGAGGTCGCTTCGCTCTTTTTCTTTGTCTGGAAATATGGCTGCAGATACAAAGAAGTAATGTTTGTGGCCCGTGGGCTGCTATAGTGCACATATCCTCTCTGTGTGATCTACCTCCTATCTCTCCTAGCTATCTTTTCTCAACTATGGAATAAAATGCTCTCAAAAGAATGGAATGCATCTTCCTCTTAGTGGCCCGGTTATAACACAACTCGATAGCCTATTAGTGTTTAAGTTTGACTACATCAAGTCTTAACTAGAAGTACAAAATAGACACTTATAGAGTATTTTATATCACAAACACATATCTAGCCCCTTTTCCATTAATAGTGGGGGCTGACGCGGCATCCTCCCAAACTATAGGTGTGAAAACATGAAGGTCAACTTCTGAGTGGTATAAATTTGCATATGGACTTTGATTGACGTGATTCTTGTGCCATTGGAAATATTTCCATGTGTAGAATAGAATGAAAAGGTGCTACACTTAAGCAAAAAAGTTTTACCCCCAAAATGATGTCGCTTGATGCCTCAAAACGCTCCAGGAAGGTTTCAAACTCCATTTTGCCAAACTGGGTCATGCAATTAAAAATGGTCATGTGAGTTGATTCCTCCACTTTTTCCACTCTTAATGCATCAATATGGGTGACAAACAATATAATAATCCAATTCAGTTCACGCCTCCCCATTTTTGGAGGATTTCCCCCACCCCAAAAGATTTTACTAAATGAGGTGCGGAAATTTTTCCTCCACCTTCGCTCTAGTGTACCATTTAGCTTTGCTTGGAAGTTTTCCCTTCAACCCAATCTGCCAAATGTCTTGTTACCTCTTCTGCAAAACTTTATCTTTTGTCAACTCTTCGTGCGCGTCTGGTGCCAAATCCTCCACAGAAGGTAGGACCTTTTCCTCTTCCTGATCTAGCATGGAAGGCTCATAGAGTTTCAAATTCTCTACATTTACAACTAAGTAAATGCGCATATATGGTGGTAAACTTAGTCGATAGGCATTATCACCCACCTTTTCCAGTATCTCAAAGGGACCATACCTTAGAGCCTTGATTTTCTTACCAAGTCGTGCATCTTCTCCTTGTTCAACTGTAGCCATAATTTGTCTCCCACCTTGAAAGATTTCTCTGTTCTATGTTGATCATGCCTAGCTTTATAATTCACCTGTGACTTCTGCAGTGTTTCATGTAGCTATAGATGGATATGCTTGATCTTCTGTATAAAATTTTCAACCCTCAAAGAATCACCTATAATGTCTTCCTTCACTCCCCCTATTTGCCCATATGCAATATCCAAAGGTGAAGGTGGCAAATATCCAAAACAAGTTTCAATTGGGGACTTTCCTGTAGTAGTGTGGACCGCTCTATTATAAGAATGTTGTATATACACCGGATCTTCATCCCAGGTCTTCAGATGCTTCTAGTTGTAACCCCTCAAAAGCTGCACCAATGTCCTATTGACTACTTTTGTATGACCATCTGTCTATGGATGGAATGTTGTAGATATCTTCAACTCCGTGTCCATCTTCTCCCACAATGTAGTCCAAAATGCACTGAGAAATATTGTATCCTTGTTTGAAATGATGCACCTTGGTATCCCAAAGTGTACCCAAAGTTGTCCAAAGAACAATTTTGTTGCTTCTTGTTCGTTGATGGTCTTTTTACATAGCATCAAAACACACATCTTGCTAAACCTGTCAACGACCACGAACATGTAGTCATTTCCCTTCTTGGTTGTCGGTAAATCTCCCATAAAGTCCATGGAAATGATTTCCCAAGGATTAATATGCACAGGTAAGGGATGATACAAACCCTGTTTCCTATTGCTAGGCTTGCTGGTACAACAAAGCATACATCTTCTTATGAACCTAGCTACCTTCTCTTACATCTTGGGCCAATACAAATACCTCTACAAGTTAGCCATGGTCTTCCCTACACCAAAGTGCTCTGCGACCTTGAAGGTGTGAGCCTCTCTAGCAGTTGCAAATGCTCACCTTTAGGAATACATAGCTTATCCATCATGTAGAGTAACCCATCCTAGAGATGGTAGTCAATGATGTTGTCACCATCGTGCACATGACTCTGACTCTACAACTGGTCATACACCTCCTTGAAGTCCTCGTATTCTAAATATGCCTCTATGTGTGCATCATGGGTGAATGGCTCCATGTGCATAAGAGTCCCCAAAGTTGTAATCTTTGATGTGGGTGGCCTTGAAAGCATATCAGCCAACTTATTTGTGCTTCCTTTCTTATACTTGAACACCAAATGAAACTGTTGTAAAAAACCCATCCAGTTGTAGTACCTAGTCTGATGTAGCTTATTTTGGGCCTGCAGGTACTGAAACGATTGGTGAACTGTGTGGATTATTGTCTCCTTTCCCATCAAATAGTGTTTCCACTTCTTCATAACTTGCACCATTGATCCGGATTTAAACAGGAATGCAACAAAATACAGAGATAACCATATACACAAAGATGCAGTGGAAATAATACTTCATTTCATTAATGGAAAATACCGAAATATGCTTACAACCAGAAATGGAAATAAACGAGCTAGGGCGATGGTAGCTTATCTCTGAGAAGAGATGTGATGGCTACATGCCTCTGAACTGTTCCGAACTATGTTACAATGAGGCTCGAAGGCCTATTTATTGTTGAGAAACAATGGAAAACCCTTCACATTCCAAAACCTAACCTTAGAAGATGAAACGCCAAATTGTGAGCCCGTTTTGGGTAAATTGGTACATCAATTTCCCAGGGTCGTAACTTTGGCATACGATCTCCGTTTGACGCGTATGATATCTCGTTAGAAAGATCTATCCGAGAAATACCACTTTGGGAAGGGAAACATCGGTCCATGGACCCATGTTGTCCCCAGATTTCCCAAAAAACGTTGTTTAGGGCCTCAAAACGGCTCCGAAAGTTCAGGACCCGAAAAACTGCTAAAAATAGTAAACTATGGTACAATTTAGGAAACTGAAAAAGCTGAAAGAGACAATTGTGGGGGTCCAAATGGGATAGGTGGGTGGCCACCAACATCCACTTGGATCAACCATGGAGTAGAGCTCCTTGTTGTAGGTAGGGTAGTTAGAACTGCCCCACGGAATACTTCATAATGGTAGAAAACAGGCCTTCCTCCT
The DNA here is from genome assembly GCA_000404065.3 of Pinus taeda. Classification (NCBI taxonomy): domain Eukaryota; kingdom Viridiplantae; phylum Streptophyta; class Pinopsida; order Pinales; family Pinaceae; genus Pinus; species Pinus taeda. The sequence goes on along the minus strand of APFE030617511.1, from coordinate 151,839 downwards.
TGCATCAAGACAACTCCCATAGCATAACCACTCGCAACTGTCTCCACTTCAAAGGGTCGTTGCAAGTTTGGTGATGCTAGAATTGGTGCTTCACTAATATTATTTTTAACTCATTGAAAGCCTTTTGTTGCCCTTTCCCCCACTAGAAACTCTTGCCACTTGCTGTTATGGAGTGGAGCAGTACTGCTACAACTGAAAACGAGGTTATGAATTTCCTTAGGTACTATGCTGCTCCAATGAAACTCCTAACCTCAGTAAAATTAGTAGGCACTAACCATTTCATGATGGCCTCCATCATGGAATGATCTATCTTTAATTCTCTTCTGCTAAACACACATCCCAAATACACCAAGGAATGTTGCACAAACTCACACTTCTTGAGATTTGCTAGTAACTGGTGCTTCTTCAATGTTTCCAGCACCTGTGTCAAATGTGAAATATGCTCCTCCCAAGTAGCACTATATACAAGTATATCATCCAAATGGACAATAATAAATGAATCTATAAAGGGGTGATGTACATCATTCATTAATCTCATAGATGTAGCCGGTGCATTACATAGGCCAAAAGGCATAACTAACCACTCATACAAACCTTACCTAGTTTTGAAGGCGGTCTTCCATGTATCTTCTTCTTTGACTCGAACCTGGTGATAGATAGACTTCAAGTCCAGCTTGGTGAAATAATTTGCTTGTTGCAACTAATCTAGTATATCGTCTATCTTGGGTAGGGTGTATCTTTGCTTGAGTGTGATTTTATTCAATGCCTTATAATCTATACACATCTACCAAGTCTCATTCTTCTTTGGCACAATAGTGATGGGTGACCCACATGGTGATGTACTCGATCGAATGAAACCCTATTCTAGTAGTTGCTACAACTATTTCTTCACCTCACTTGCTTCTATAACAGACTACCTGTACAACCCAATATTTGGACATCGAGAGTTTGGCAATAGTTGGATCTTGTGCTCCACTTTTCTCTTAGGGGATAATACTTTAGGCTCTCGGAACACGTCCTTGTATGCATGTAACAACTCCTTCAATTGTTATTTTTGTTTCTTAATACACCCCTCTAGAGATGCCTTGCCTCTTATTGACTCCTCTACACAATAAATTTATCTTAAAAACAATAAAACATACTTCTTGCTGGAACTAATCAATTTCTTGGCTTGGTTGGTACTTACGAGTGCAATTTTCCACTTACCTTTGTGCGCGTTGATGATGAATGATTTTACATCCTTAATGAGTCGGTACTGGTTAGCTTTCCCCATGAATATTGCATCACGCATGTACATGTATGGACTCCCAAACACGACCCCACATACATCAAGGGGAACCACATCCAAATCTACTTCATCAATAAATTCAACACTGATAGCAAATCTAAATTCACATTGTTTTGTTACCTTCAGCTTTGCATCCTTATGTACCCATCCGAGTGGTATGGGTTTGGATGATCATGAACTTCCAGCCCCAACTTCTTGACCAGATCTGCTCCAATGATATTTTCCTACGATTTTGAGTCAAACATAGCATTAATCTTCGTCTTCTTGACCTGTATCTTTACATGGAAGAGTTTAGTCATTTCTTTCTCTTCTTGTTGTTGAAGTCTACTCAGATTCACCTCCTTCTGCACTGATGTACAGTTGATCTTCTCATCCACGTCCGAGCTGCTTTCAACTGGGTTGCTCGAATCAGTGGCCATGAGATTCTTCTTCTTATTATCTTTCTTCTTGTTCTTCAGGTTTAGCTCTGGATGAAACTTCCAACACTTCTTCTCTGTATGGCCATCAATGTTGCAGTGGTTGATAGGATCTTTTCACTGGTGCGCTATGGCTGTCATCTTTTTATCTTTTTCTTGGGTTGTGTTATATTATTTCCACAACTAGCCCCCCTAGTTAACTGGGGGGTTAGAAGGCGCGCCGTTCATTGTGCCGATTGCGCAGTGGGGGGGGGTCTCACGGGGGCGGGTAGCCCCCCTGTCCAGGGTGTTTGTGGGGGCGGGTAGGTGGGCGAACCTACCTATGGTTTTATGCATTGGTTTTGGGTGTGATGGTTTTTGTGTCCATGGTATTTGGATTTGCTTTGACATGTATATATATATATCTATATATATATATATATATATATATATATATATATATATATTATAGTATATATATATATTATATATATATATTGTAACATTGAAAGAAACATAATGAAAAAATCAAGCTGGCAGTCCTGGTTTTGGGATCCAGGGGAAAATATCCGTGTATATATATATATTTTTTATGTGTTACGCTCTCGCATTGTTTATTTTATGTTCTTAGAATTCGTATGCAGGTAATTTATGTATGGGGTTAGAACCTACACTTTTCCCCCTTTTTCTTCTTCTTCCCCTCCTTAAAGGTGTCTTGTTTCTCCTTTTACTTCGATCCACTTGATTGCGCTCTTTTCAGGCCTATGTTCTCCAGGTACTGTGCCTGTACACAAGCTTCGTACACTGTTTTGGGCTTGAACAACATCACTTGCTCATGTAGATGGTGGTGCAAACCACCCAAATACTTGAGGAGTACATTTGGTTTCTTTGGAGAGATACCCAACATTATAGCCATCTTTCTAAATTTTGTGGTGTACTCCTACTTGATTTGGCCCGACTTTTACCTGAAGTAATGCCATCGGATCCACTGGTCTTCCAAGTATCCAATGGGATAAAAATGTGAATTAATGAGGGTTTTGAAATCCTCCCACTTAGTCAGTGGAGGTTCTCCCTCCAACCTCAGGGTTTTTGTGTGACTATCCCACCAAGTCAATGCATGGCCCTCCAATTCCAGTCGCGCAAATGAGATATTATGCCCTTCCTCAATCTAATGGAGACTGAAATAAACTTCTAGTTGTTCCAACCAGTGGTTCAGCTTCAAAGCACTGATCTCGTCATGGTATGACTTGATATCAACTTTTGCTTCCACTTTAAAAAGGGATTGGTTCACGACACTCGAACTAGTTTGATTTTTCCAGGTTCTCTCTTTTGCTGGTTATTTGTGTCTTCCCGATCTCCCGATCCCCCTTCTAATTTGTCCTCTACATTTGAACGCCATTCTTCTCCAAATATCCCTCATTATTGCTTAGGGCTGCCATGAGGAGGTTGAAATTGCGTTTATATCATCAACTTGTTCTTTGAGCCACAAAACCTGACCTCTGGAGGATCACGAGGTTTGTTTACAAATTCGTCGCCCATGATTAGGGTTTTACAATTTTCAACCTCGCCGATCTAGATCCTTTCAATCTCCACATAATACCAAATGATCTATAAACTATTGTGAATATTCAACTAGACATTTTGTCACAACAGATTTGATAATATTATATTAAAAATATGAGATTCTACACTATTACTGTTTTATTTAATTTCTAGATCTGTAAAATTAATTGTAATTAGTGCATGCATGTAAAAGTAAATCAAGAAGAAAAGTAGAGAATGTCAAAAAAGCTCAAACACACATAATTCATAAGATATTCTCTCTGGGAAACCCTTTTGGGAGAAAACCCAGCTAGAAGATGAGGCCGCTTTGCTCTCTTTCTCCGTCTGGAAATATGGCTACAGATACAAAGAAGTAATGTATGTGGCTCGTGGGCTTCTACAATGCATAGATCCTCTGTGTGTGCTCTCATCCTATCTCTCATGGCTATCTTTGCTAAACTATGGAACAAAATGCTTTTGAAAGAATGTAATGTCTCTTCCTCCTAGTGGCTTGATTATAACACAACCCAGTAGCCTACTAGTAGTTAATTTTGACTACATAAAATCTTAACTAGAGTTTAAAAATAGACTCTTATAGAGTCCTTTAAATCACAAAAACATGTCTAGCCCCTTTTCCATGAATAACGGGGGCTGACGTGGCATCCTCCCGAACTATAGGTGTGAAAACAGGAAGGTCAACTTCTGAGTGGCATAAATTTTGCATACAGAATCCGATTGGGATGTTGGAACGCTTTTTGTGTGTATAATAGCATGAAAAGGTGTTACAATTTAGCAACAATGTGTTGCCCCAAAAAAACATCATTTGATGCCTCAAAATGCTCTTGGAAGGTTTTAGACCCCGTTTTGCCAAACTGGGTCCAGGCAGTAAAAGCTGTCCCTTGAGTTAATTCCTCCACTTTTTCCACTCTAAATGCATCGAGATGGATGACAAACAATATAATGATCCAATTTGGGTAAGTTCAGGTGGAACGTGGTAGTACCATCTCCGGTTGGTTTTTGCATTCATTAATGAGAAATTGATTCCCTTGGTTTCCATGTGTATTGGTCTATATGTGGATTTCAAGGATGGTATATTTATGGTATTTTTGTTGTTACTATGCTGTTTATATGTATGTTTTATGACAACAACCATGTATGGCTCTCAATATGTTTTTACGTGTAATGGAATTGACAATGTATCTTATGACCTAATGGATGATAATGTAGCAAATGACACGAGGGAAAATGGTTCTTAGCGATTCTCAAATAAGTATGAGATCCCTATGCTTAATTCTGTTGGTTACACCTGTAGATTAGATGTTTGTGATATGTTTGACGAAATTCCTGTCATGGCTAGTAGGGGTCTGATTGAGGAAATGTTTAAGTATTTTCGCTAGCATCATTGTTTCCCTATTATTTTGTGGTTATGAAGATTTCATGTAATTTTGGATAGTGACCTAGGCTTTGGGCTTGAAAAAGTGGCTCAAATATCAGGAACATTGGCACAACACTGGAAAAAAGAGTCTCTGGACACTAGTAGGGAAGCCTGTGAGAGTGACTGGAGGTCCTTGGACGTTGTCATGCCTATAGAATGACAATGACTGGGGGTTAAGTTGATCAAAAGTTCAGTGAGACCAAGGGGCAAGCTGCCTGAAGTGTTGGCATGGTTCTTAGGGGTCTTGTAGCTAATGTGGAAGGTCTGTGTGTTATGTTTCCATCGATTCCACTTCCTTAAGGTCACATAGGAGGTTGAATCCAACCATAGTAGCCTCTCATCGCATGTGTTACCCCAGTTGGCCAGTTACTTGGGTAGATGTGGGAGGAGGGTGTTACCACAGATAGTTATGAGAAGGAATTGACTTGGAGTGAGTTCGAGAGGTTATTCCAAAAGAAGTATCTACCAGAGAGATACTTTGATGATAGGGTAAAACAATTCTATGAGCTAAATGTGGGACCAAAGACAGATGAGGAGTACACTAGCAAGTTCTTGGAGTTGTTTAGGCATGTGTCTTACCTCAAGGAGGAGAAGGCCAAGATTCAAAGATTCATTAGTGGATCACCGATTGCATTCAAATACAATATTGAGTTCGATGAGCCTAGATCATTGGCGGAGGCCATCCAAAAGCTAAAGCATTACTATGATCAATCGAAGCATAGATCTAAGACTAAGGAAGATTGGAAGGGTAATGATAAGAACAAAGGAAAATGGGACAAGAAGCGAGAAAGACCTTGGATTCAGGTAATAAAGAGAATGTTGCACCACCTAAGAATTTCAATACATCTGGAAGAGGACAGGGACTTCAGTCTGAGGAGAAGAATAAGAGTGAAAATAAGGAGCTCGTGTAGTGTTGGACTTGTAGAGGAGAGCATCGTAGGAGAGATTGTCTACAACATCAAGGTCGTAGACCACAAATATATAGTGCACAGGAGGCGTAGACTGTTGGGGATTTTGGACAAATAATTCCTGGTACCTATGGAGCGTTGGACAATAGACAGGCAATTAGGCATCTAACATTGAGATGGATGGTAAGCTTTGTGACAAAGTTGTTTCTATTTTGATTGACCTTGGATCTAATTATAGTTATGTTAATCTTGACCTGGTGGATAAGTGTGGATTGAATAAAGAAGTGCATGTAGAGTCTTGGTTATTGCAGTTGGCTATAGGTACAAAGAAGGAAGTTAATCATTGGGTAAGAGCTTGTACATTTCATTTGAATGGTATGCCTACCTCAACACATTTGAATGTATTATTTTTGGGATCATACAATATGTTGTTGGGCATGTATTGGTTGTACTTTCATAGAACCAAGGTGGATTGTTATGACAAAGCCATTGAGTGCTTGGATGACAATGGGGAACAGAGGGTCTTGTAGGGTAAGAAGAAAGCAACATCAGTTAGAATGGTGACAATTATGCAGGCCAAGCATAGTTGTAGGAAAGGGTGTGTTATATTTGCAGTACACATTTCTAGTGACAAAGGTAAGGAAGTTGAGGATGCAGATGTTTTGAGAAAGTACCTATTTCTACAACAGTTTCAGGATGTATTTCCCACAGAGATTTTAGAGTTGTCACCTCACAGGGAAGTAGACTTTTCTATATGTTGTTATTGGTGGCAACATCAGCATCAAAGGCACCTTACAGGATGAGCACTCCAGAGTTGGTACAGTTGAGTTACAATTGAAGGAAATGTTGGACAAGGGATACACTAGGCCAAGTGTATCACCATGGGGTGCACCAGTATTGTATGTGAAGAAGAAGGATGGTACTCTCGGGCTATGCATTAACTACAGGTAATTAAGCAAAGTGACCATTAAGAACATGTATATGTTAACAAGGATTGATGACTTGTTTGATCAATTGAAGGGAGCAATAGTGTTTTCAAAGATTGATATGAGATTCAGATATCATCAAGTACACATTAAAGAAGAGGACATCTACAAGACAACTTCCTAGACCAAGTATGGTCATTATGAGTTTTTTGTAGTTCCATTTGGCTAAACTAATACTCAAACTACCTTTATGTGCTTGATGAATAGTGTGTTGCGCCCATATTTGGACAAGTTTGTTATTGTGATCATTAACGATATATTGGTATATTCAAAAAATGAAGAAGAGCATGCTGAGCATTTAATAGCAGTTTTGAGATTATTGAGAGAGCATCAATTGTATGCTAAGCTCAGCGAGTGTAGTTTATTTCAGACTCAGGTACACTACTTGAGACATGTGGTTTCCAAGGATTGCATAGTAGTGGACCTAGAAAAAGGTAAGAGTTATCATGGAGTGGGCAGGTCCTAGGAATGTGGACAAGGTCAGATATTTCATGGGGTTAGTAGGTTATTAGGGGAGGTTCATCAGGAAATTCTCACAGATTGCTTACCCTATCACATCATTGCAGAGGAAAGGCAAAAATTTTGAATGGATAGAGGGGTGTGTGACTAGTTTTGGGCAGCTCAAGTAGTTGTTGACACATGCACCAACATTAAAGATTGTGGATCCAGACAAAGAGTTTGTAGTATGTACAAATTATTTCAAGAGAGGACTTGGTGGAATCCTTATGTAGGATGGATAGGTGGTCTGCTATGAGTCACGAAAACTGAATGAGTGCCAGCAGGAACTACTTGACACATGATCTTGAGTTGGAAGCGATCATACATGCATTGAAGACATGGATGCGTTATATTCTTGGCAAGAGGTTTGTATTAATGAGTGATCACAATGGTTTCTGGTATTTATTTGACCAACTGAATCAAATTGGTGGGTAGGGTCGCTGGTTGGGCACAATTAGTGAGTTCAACTTTGAGATCAGGGATATCAAAGGTAAAGAGAATAGGGTGGCAGATGCTCTTAACAGGCGAATATAGGTAAATCACATAGCAACTATGAGCTTCTATGGGAAATATTTATAGGATAGGGTCTTGCACATAGGTCAGCAGGATGACAGATATATGGAGATTACACATAGGTTGCAGTAGAGTACAGGGACAGGTACAAGAAGTGGTACAGGTACATGTACATATGCAGGTGCACAAGATGTGGATTATTGTCTCACGGTAGATGGATTGGTTATATCTAGGGATAAGATATATGTGCCAGATAGCAGTGAGACCAACAAGGTGATATTGAGGGAGTTTCATGTGAAACCATATTAAGGTCACCCAGATTATCAGAAGATGCTGATAACAGGGGATAAATGTTATTGTTGGCTGAATTTGAAGAGAGACATAGCAGAGTTTGTGGCTAGGTGCTTCGATTGTCATCAAGTGAAGATAAAGTGTAATCATCCAGGTGGAATGCTACATCTGATTCCCATTCCAGAGTGGAGATGGGAGGTAATTTCCATGGAATTGATCACAGGTTTGTCGAGGACAGTGAGAAAGCATGATTCCATCATGGTAGTAGTGGAAAGGTTGACAATGGTAGCGCACTTCATTCCAGTGAAGTCTACATTCTTAGCGAGTGATGTAGCACATATCTTCATCAGGGACGTGGTTAGATTGCATGGAGTTCTAAAGAAGATTGTGTAAGACAGGGATTTGAAGTTCACATACAAGTATGGGAAGGAGTTATTTGTAAGTTTAGACACAAATTTGGCCTTCAATACAACTTATCATTTGTAGACAAATGGACAGACAAAGAGGGTCAACAAGATATTGGAGGACATGTTGAGGATGTATTGATGCATGAATAATGGAAGTGGGAAAAGTAAATTCCATTGGTAGAGTTCGCTTACAACAATGGGTACTAGGAGTCACTGAGGATGTGTTTGTTTAAGGTATTGTATGGGCATAGTTGTAATACTCCCATCAGTTGGAGTGATCCAATTAACGAGATGTTGATTGGACCAGACATGTTGGTAGACATGGAATGGGAAATGTAGGTAATCAAGAAGAATTTGAAAGCAACATAGGATTGGAAAAAGAGCTATGAAAATTAGAATAGGTTTCAAGGAGTTCCAGGTTGGGGAACAAGTGTACTTGCGCATGAAACCAAAGAAGAGCTCCTTGTGGATTGGATCATTTGCCAAGCTAGCACCCTAGTTTTGTGGACCTTTCAGGATTATTGAGAGGATTGCCCCAATAACCTATCAACTTTCATTGCCTCCAACAATGAAAGCCCATGATATTTTCCACGTGTCATTTCTTAAGAAGTATGTTTTAATGTGATTGACTGGTCTATATTGCAGGTGGAGCCAAAAGGATAATTCCAAGCGGAACCATAGTGCATTTTGTAGAGAAAGATGCTCATGCTCTAGAATGGAGCAATCGAGCAGGTTAAAGTGCAATGGAAGCACTTTGGGCTCGATGAAGCTACATGGGAGATGGCAGATTATATGTGGCCTATATATCCTTCCTTATCCCCTAGTTGAGCAGATGTTTTGGTATATGATTTTGGTACATGTTTTGGTGATGTTTGGTATATGTACATATGTATATGGATGTAAATACCACCATGAGCTATGTTATAAAGCTCCAATAAGCAGTATGGGTGTCATGTCATTATGATGTTATACTTGTTATATTGTCATGGTGGTTTGCTTCTCAGCAGGATGTTCATTGTAAATACTGCAACAAGCTAATTTATAAATCTCCATTGGAAGTATTTTTTTCTTACAACACCCCTGTTGGTTGTAGGTTTTGTTGAACACTGAGGACAGTGTTTCCCCAAGGGGGAGGGTTTTGTAACAACCTTGATAAAAAATCCATGTAAAAGTTAATAAAGCAAAAATATTTACCAAGGTCATGGGAAATGTATTCCAAGCTTAATGTTGGTGAAAAGCATAGTGGTGGGGATCACTGGTGATTGATTAATGGCTAAGGAAATTGGCAAAGTCTTTGGAAAGGCAAAGTGGCATTTTGGCACATTTAATTGTGGGAATAATGGAAATTAGGAGAAAAGGGAGGTGAAAGGTCACACGTTGCATGTGAGGAGGAAAATGAAGGAAAATAATGGAAAATGAAGAAAATAGAGGTCTCGTTGATAAAAAGGCTTATGAGGATCAGTTGGTAGCTTTTTGTCAGTTCAATTTTGGATCTCTCATTCTATTCTCTCTCTCTCACGCTCTTGGATACTTAGAGTTTTCTTGGAGCAATCTCAGAGAGTGTGGCATACTTGGATGCTTGGAGCAAGAAGGAAAAGAAAGAGAAAGAAAGTGCAAGAGGACATCGAGATCGACCACTACAATGGGTTTTGCTTGCAGGTACCGAGTCATATGATTCGAATTTAAATGGGAACACAAAAAATTATAGATATAACCATAAATACAAAGATGTAGTAGAAATAACACTTCATTTCATGAATATCAAATACTGAAATATGCTTACAAACAGAATGGAAATAAGACTAGCTCGGGCAATGGTAGCTTATCTCTGAGAAGAGATGTGGCAGATACATGCCTCTGAACTGTGTTACGATGAGGCTTAAGGGAATTTTTATTATTGGACAATAAGAGCAAACCCTAAACAACCAAAACCCTAACCCGAGGAGATGTAACACCAAGAGTTTATGGGCCCCGTTGGGGTGAGTTGGATAGCCAACTTCCTGGGGTGGAGACTTGGTCACATTATCTTCGTTTGATGCGCATGATAACCTATTGGAAAGATATCTCCAAGGACTATGGCGAAAAATATGATTTTAGACAGAAAATTGTTGGCTCTGGAAGGTTCTCAAAACGGCTCCGGAAGTTTAGGACCCAAAAAACTACTAAAAATAGTAAATTGTGCTACAATTAAGGAAACTAAAAAACTGAAAGAAACAATGGCGGGGGTCCCAGTGGAATTGGCGGGTGGCCACCAATATCCACCTAGATCATTACCCCCCCCCAAGGAAGCAATGGTCCCCATTGCATTGAGTTCCTCCATGAGATGAGGAAACTTTTGCTGAACTTGGTCCCTGGTGAGCCACTTGCCTTAGTGAAGGAGTTGGCCTGTTTTGACAACTCGATATAGTTGTATTTTTTGTTGGCGAGTGTTCTTGATCTGCGTGTCCATGATCTGATCAATTGTGGCTTGCTCCATGGAATCTGGATTTAACTCTGTAGGTGTGAGTTATTCTGCAATGTCTGATGTGTCCAACAATGGTGTGAAGTATGGTTGAAGGTGGTTCACATTGAACATTGGGTGTAGGCCAAGGAATGGGGAAATGCCGAGCTCAAATGCAGTGTCACCCACAGCCTTGGTAATGGTGTAAGGACCATATCAGAGTGGTCTAATTTTGCGATAGGCTCTGGAAAGGCGTTCCTTCTACAAATGTAACCAAACTTTTTTGCCCACCCAAAACTTCTGTGGCACTTGATGTTGATCATGTCGCTGCTTGTACTTGGCATTTGATTTCTCTAAAATGTCATGGACTTGCTGGTGCATATGTTGGATGTGCTCAATGAAGCAGTTTGCCTTATTGGCTTTTGAATGGACATGGGTCGAATCTGCTTGAGTAGCTGCAAATGGTATGGCCACATCAATGGGGCATAGTGGTTGGAATCCCAAGCCCACCTGAAAAGGGTTGTGGCTAGTCAAGTTGTGGAGAGATCAGTTATAGTTGCGCTGGACATAGGGAAGGCTTTCATCCCATTTGCGTGGATGCTTTGAGTTATACATGCACAAAATGTGTATGATCATCCTGTTGACGACCTCTGTCTGGCCATTAGTTTGTGGATGGAAAGTTGTGGACTTAGTGAGCTTGGTGTCCAACATCGACCAGAGACTGGACCAAAATGTATTGAAGAGCCTACTATCCCGATCTGAGATGATAGACTGTGGGATCCCAAAGTGTACCCACACTCGTTCAAAGAAGAGTTTAATAGTGGCTTTTGCTATGATATTTTTCTTGTAGGCCGCTAGAATGACCATCTTCGAGAATTTGTCGATGACCACAAAAACACAATCGTTGCCATGCTTAGTAGAAGAAAGGCTTGACATGTAATCCATGGAGATGGATTCCCAAGGTCGAATAGGGGTAGGCAGGGGAGTATAGAGGCCTTGCTTCTTGATGGTCAGTTTGGCAGGCGTAGGCAGTGCATGATCTGATGTACTTCTCAACATCCTATCGAAGATTCACCCAATAGAAATACTTCTGCAATACTAGCACTATTTTCTCAACCCTGAAATTCCTAGCAGCTTTACTATAGTGCGCTTCCAAAATCATCTTGGCTCGCTCGCTTGAAGGAACATAAAGGTGTCTGAGGTGGCATAACAGGGCATCCTGGAGGTGAAAATATGGAACTTGCTGACCCTCCAAGAGCATCTGGTATGTGTGGTTGAGCTATGGGTTTCTTTTGTAGAGAAGTGGCCAGTCAGAAGTCTCATTCCCACAAGAGGTGAGCATGGTGGTTAATGCCATGATCAGTGGTCGATTGAGGCAGTCTGCAACATTATTGGTGCTACCCTTCTTATACTTGATATTCAAATGGAACTGTTGCAGGTATGTTGACCACTTTTGATGGTGATCATTCTGCAACTTCCCTTGTGTCTGTATGAACTGCAGGGGTTGTTGTTCTGTGTGGATGACCATTTTCTTCCCCAAAATGTAATGCTTCCATTGGCAGAAAGCCTGTACAATGGAATACATCTCTTTGTCATTAGTGGGATACTTCCATACGGTGTTTGAAAGTGTCTAACTATGATATGCCACTGGATGCCCCTATTGAGTAAGGAATGCCCCAATAGCATAGTTAGAAGCATCTGTCTCGATCTCAAATGGTTGTTCCAAGTCTGGTAAATTGAGCACTGGTGCAGAGCAGAGACGATGTTTCAACTCTGTGAATGCCTTCTGTTGAGATTCAGACCAAAAGAATTTTTCTTTCACTCCCTCCTTGGTGACTTGACTCAAGGGCCAAGTGATATGAGAGAATCCAAACACGAACCTGTAGTGGAAATTGGCAAGACCCAGAAAGCTATGGAGCTCTGTCAAAGTGGTTAGGGCTGGCCAATCTCGAATGACTTGGATCTTCGTTGGATCCACACGCACCCCTCGTTCATTAATAATGTATCACAAATACTAAATCTGGGTCATGCCAAAAGTGCATTTCTCCAAATTGGCACACAACTTGTGTTGCCGTAGTGTTTTCAGAACCCGTCGAATGTGGTGGAGGTGTTCATCCCAACTTTGGTTGAAGATTAGGATGTCATCCAAGTACACCACTACAAATGAGTTGGTGAATCGCCGCAAGATGTCATCCATCAACCTCATGAAGGTTACAGGAGCATTCGTCGACCCAAAAGGCATAACCAACCATTCAAAAAGGCACTCCTTGGCTTTGAAGGCAGTCTTCCACACATCGGAGGGTTCGATTGGTACCTGGTGATAACTGGACTTCAAGTTGATCTTGCTGAAATATTTTGCCCCCCTTCAATTAGTCGAGAAGGTCATCAATCTATGGGATCAGGTACCTATTTCGAACAATGATCTTGTTTAGTGCTTGATAGTCAATACAGAGTCTCAAAGTCCCATCCTTCTTCTGTACCAACATGACTGAGCTCCCATAAGGTCATGAAATCGAGTGGATGTGATCTTTCTGCAACAACTCTTGAATCTACCCCTTGATTTTGTTATTCTCTAGAATGGAGCAGGGATAGTTTATTCCATTGGGAAATGGTGCACCTAGGGTCAGATTGATGGAGTACTTGACCTGATAGTGCAGAGGCACCCCTGTGGGGGAGGTGAAGATGTCCTAGTACTCCTCCACGACCTTGTCCATTTGTTGTTGTCATGCGGAGGGGCCCTGTCTGGAGGTCGTGGCCATCGTCTTCTTCTTTCCATGAGGGCATATCATCAGGAAAACAATTTCTTGGTTTTGGAAATGAGCTTATTGCATTGTTTTGTAGTAACCAAAGAGATGGCAGTAGGCAGTTCTACCTCCGGTATCTTGTACAACTTATCTCCCAAAGTAACAATAATAGAACGAGGCCTTGACTTATACATAGCATGTCTCTTCCATAAGTATGGTTGGCCTAATAATACATCACAAACATCAAGGGGAGCAATGTCACATAATACCTCATCCGTGAAGGGTTTGATGTTGTATGGAAGGCAAAAATACTGGCTCACACAAAGGTCCCGTCCTTGGTGAAGCCACTCGATGGTGTATGGTTGTGGATGTGCTATGGTCGGTAAGCCCAATCACTTCAAGACCTCTGCTGAAATGAGGTTCTTTTGGTTCCTACTGTTGATAATGAACTATAGCGGGGAACTCTTTACCCACATATGGGAATGGAAGAGGCGCTCCTCCTCTGGATCTTTGGTTTCCTCCTTCTGGATCTTCGTGGTGGTAATGGTGGTGTTGGGCTCCACATCAATAATCTACTTCCCTTTGTCATTCCCCTTGTCGGGTTCTGACTCAGAGTCGTAACATGCATGTGATTATGAAGCCTTTAGCTCGACCGCCACTGACTGCTTGGCCCGACACTCACTTGCATTGTGAGTGGAGCTCTTATGGAACTCACACCACTTTCCTGTGTCCTTCTTTGGCTTCGTGGCATTGTTCTTTGATTGCGACTTTGGCGTGTTTTTCTGGGCCACTCTGCCTTGGCTTTATCCTTTGTTCTACAGTTTGAGGGCACCTTTCCCTTGCTTTAGATTTGAAGATCCAAAGTCTTGCTTCTTTTGTTTAAAATTTTGCTGGATCTTGACCACATATTGGTATGCCATGCCGAGTGAGGAGATGTCTAGCAATTGCATCTTGTCCTAGATGTACTTGAGAACCAAATGCTTCTTAGAATCCTTGATACCCAACTTCGTGCGAAGGGTATGAAAAAAATTGGTAAACTTAAGCACATATTGGTTGCTTCCCTGTTGCAGCGTTGTCCATTTTATGTATTTATCCTAATAGCTCCTCACAAGGTAGTACTACTCCTTGATGGCATTCTAGAAAGAGTTTGAAGTGGGTGTGGCTGAAAACTGTGAGTTCGTACTTTCATCCTTCTGCTCACAGTAGGTTTCCCACTAGTCTTTGATGTGGGGGGCTACTTTGAGAAGTGCAAAGGTGATATTTTTTGGCTGGAAAAATCATGAACGAAAAAATATCCTTCTAGCAAACTTAACCATTTATCTACAGTGTCTGCATCTATCTGACCCTCAAATATGGGAATGCCAAAGTTAACTTGTACCTTAAAAGGTGTGGTGCTTCCAGAGTAGCTACCCGAAGTAGATACATCACCCTTGGGTAGCCGTTGAAGGATCTGGGCAAAGTTGCCCATCATCGTGTTCCTTTGTCGCTCGAGGGCTTCCTCAAGCAAGATTTTGATAGGATATCCTACCCCCTTGTCTTTCTTTTCATCCGCCATGGGAGGCCATCGGGATTTGCGAGGCTAGTCTTGCAAAGGTTTGACCAGTTCAAGCCCTAACTCTTTATATCCCGACCTCATTGGGGACATGCAAAGAAAAACAGAGAGAGAAGATCGCTCTGATACCACTTATCCAAAATTAAATGGGAACACAACAAATTACAGATATAACCCTAAATACAAAGATGCAGTAGAACTAACACTTCATTTCATTCATATCAAATACTGAAATATGCTTACAAACAGAATGGAAATAAGACTAGCTTGGGCGATGGTAGCTTATCTCTGAGAAGAGATGTGGCAGCTACATGCCTCTAAGTTGTGTTACAATGAGGCTCAAGGGCCTTTTTATTATTGAACAGTAAGAGCAAACCCTAAACAACCAAAACCCTAACCCGAGGATATGTAACACCAAGAGTTTATGGCCCCCTTTGGTGGTAGATTGCCAAAAAAATGTCGTTTAGGGCCTCAAAACGGCTCTAGAAGTTTAGGATGCGAAAAAACTGTTGAAAATAGTAAATTGTGCTACAATTAAGGAAACTAAAAAACTGAAAGAAACAATGGTGGGGGTCTAAGTGGAATTGTTGGGTGGCCACCATTATCCACCTAGATCAGCATATGCATGTGGCTTCTTGGTTATGATATGTTATTGGCATGGCGGATTGCCTAGATTTAAAGTGGATTTGCCTAGCCTTACCATTTCCAGGATATCCATGGTGTTGTGGGTTCATTTCATTTTGTTTTCTGGTTGGTTCTCATGTTTCTTTATTTGTCGGTTGAGTTACTAGTTCATGGAGCCTTGGTTGGACAAACGCTCTGGAGCTCTATAACAACTTGGGTTGAGTATCCACTCCTAGAGCCTTGCTTGGACAAACGCTCTAAAACCCTTGGTGGGTTGAGTTACTAGTCCTGGAGCCTTGGTTGGAGAAATGCTCTGGAGGCTGGTGGCAACTGTGGGTTGAGTTACTAGTCCTAGAGCCTTGGTTGGAATAAATGCTCTAGAGCCCTGGATGGTTTTGACTGATGTGTTTTATGAGATCCCACATTCGTTCTTGGAATATGGCATGGGGGTGACTGGCTGAAAGAAATATTTTGTTCAACCTAGTCTATGGACGGTTGGTTCGTGGAAGTCCCAAACATGGTTGGCCTTTGATCATTAATATGAGGTTATTTCTCCTTGTTAATTCACAAGTATTATATTGGTTTATATGTGGATTATATGGTTGTTTTTTCCTTGGTATTTATGTTGTTATTATGTTGGTTATGAACATGTATTATGACAGTGGCTATGTATGCCTCTCATCATGTTTTTACTTGTAAATGAATGAACAATGTATCTATGGCCTAATAGATGAGATTACAGCTAATGTGCCGAGGCATCAATGCTTCTTAGTGATTCTCAGATAAGTATGAGACCCCTATGCTCAGTTATGTTGTTAGGACTTGTAACTTTCATGTTTGTGACATGTTTGACGAAATGTGTGTCATGGCTAGTAGGGGTCCAGTCTAGTCCTTGTTGATGTTTTTGCAAATGTATCTTTGTTCCAATGTGAAATTTCATCTATGAAGGTGTCATTGAGGTCTGGGCAGTGACCTGGGTTTTGGGCCTGAAAAAGTGGCACAAATCCTAGATTCGCATGCACAACACTGGGGAAAAAAGTCCCCAGACTCTCCCTTTCCCTTTAAAATAGCCTTGGTGAAAATTCCACGTAATAAAAGTTAATAAAGGCAAAAATAATAACCACAATTGATGGGACACTTATTCCAAGTTGAATGTTGGGCAAGACATCCTAGTGTGGGGGTTAATTGGTTTATTATGGCCAAGGGAATTGGCAAAGGTAATGGCAAAGGCTCTGGAAAGGCAAAATGGTATTTTTGGCACATTTATTCATGAAAATAATGGAAATGAGGAGAAAATTAAGGTGAAAGGTCATAAGTTGCATGTGAGGAGGAAAATGAAGGAAAATAATGGAAAATTTAGAAAATAGAGGCCTAATTGATAAAAAGGCTTCTCAAGATCAGTTGGTACCTTTTGTTAGTTTAATTTTGGAGCTCTCTCATCATTCTCTCTCTCTCTCTCTATCTCTCTCACTCTTGAACACTTAGAGTTTTATTGGAGCACTTGGGTATTGATCAAGAAAGGAAAAGGAGGCAAAGAGGAAGCAAAGATTAAATAAGGAAGAGAAATATCAATCAGTTGCAGCAGGATTATTTGCAGGTATCGATTTGCATGTGTGTTTTCCTTGCTAGACTTGGCATGCGTGGCATTTCATGTGGTTATTTGTTGTTATGGCATGAGTTTTGCCAAATGTGACAATTTTTTCAGCCTAGCCTTGCCATTTCCGGATAGCCATGGTGTGATGGGGTTCTCATGTTTTGATTGAGATGGATTGCCGGATGGATTCGAAGCTGAGTGAGGTGGATCGCCAAAAGAAAGAACACATGGCCTAGTGATCCTTGAACTAGACTATGGATTGCAGTAAAGGCACTGGCCTAGTGACCCCTGAAACAGACTGTGGGTTGTGGTAAATCCAGGTATTGTATGCCTTAATGGGCCTAGGAATCCTTAACCAGTTAATGGTGGGATATATGGTAAAACCTAAAGGTGGTTTCCCTTTATTAGGTTTAAGAATCCTTGCCTATGAATGACAGGATATACGGTAATGCCTAGAGGGTGGAGTCTCGGTTTAGGGCCCAGTGATCCTTAGATCAGACTGTGAATTGCAGTAAATCCTGAGAGACAAGGAGATAGGAAAATTCATCACGGTGTAGGTCGAACAATCCAATGGTATCCATGCCTTTTTTGGCCTAGTGATCTGGTGGAGATCATGGTAAAGCCTGTTATTACATGTTTATTGTTTTGGCTTAGTGATCCTGTGTGGATTGAGGCAAAGCTTGGTTTCTATTGATGAGGGTGAGGTGGTTTAGCCTCGGGATGCCCTGGATGGTTCTTTTGGTTTGAGTCCCACATTCATGCTCGGTATATGGCATAGGGGTGAATGGATGAAGAGAGAATTGGCTTAGCCACTCTATGCTCGAGTGGAACGTGGTAGTCCCATCCCGGGTTGGATTTTGCATTCATTAATAAGAGGTTCTTTCCTTGACATCTTATGTCTATATGTATTGGTTTATATGTGGATTATATGGCTGATGTATTCATGACAATTCTATTATTGTTATGTTGCTTATAAGCATGTTTTATGACAGTGATAATGTATGGTTCTCCTCATGTTTCGATGTGTAAATGAACGAATAATGTATCTATGACCTAATAGATGATAACGCAGCTAATGATATAAGGGAACAATGCTTCTTAGTGACTCTCAGATAAGTATGAGACCCCTATGCTCAGATTTGTTGTTTACACCTATAAGTTGCATATTTGCGACATGTTTGACGAAATGTTTGTCATGGTTAGTAGGGGTCCAATCTAGACCTTGTCATTGTTTTTGCAAATGCATCATTGTTATGTTGTGTAAAGTCATTTATGAAAGTGTCATTGAGTTATGGGCAGTGACCTGAGCTCTGGGCCTGAAAAAGTGGCTCAAATCCCATAGATGCAAGCATAGCACTAGGCAGAAAAGTCCTTGGACGCATGTATACCCATGTTGTGGGAGTTTCTGAAGCCTCCTAGACGCATGCTTTCCAATATTAAGGGAGAATCTAGGGGTTTAGTGGTCTAAAACTTCATTTTCTCTCAAGGGATGGGTACATGGGTGGTTGGGTTGGATCTTGGGAGTCCCATTGCAAATGTGGAAGGTTTGTATGGTGTGTTTCCATCGATTCCACTTCCTTAAGGTGACTTAGGAGGTTGAATCCCATTATAGTGGTGTCTCGTCGCATATTTACCTTGGTTACTTGGGTAGCTGTGGGATGAGGGTGTTACAAAGTGGTAGCATAGCATGGTTCACCCCTTGGACTAGATTGGCGGTGTGCGTTGGTCATGCATTCATGTCCATTGCGCGTGTTTTAATCATCCTTATGGTTTATATGTCTTTTGCATATGCATGGTGTTGGTCATGGTTGTAGTGATGTCACCATGTGAAAGAGGGTGTTGTTGTTGCGAAGTGTGTCGTCACGAGTGCATAATTCGTTGCATGTTGTTTATGCTTGCATATTGTCAATGTGCATTGGTATGGTTGTTGTTGTCATGCATGAGGTCAGGGTATGTATAGTTGATATGATCACACATTGATGACTGGACTCTAGATAGAATTATGGTTATATGGTTATGAGATTATGTATTATATGTATATATGTTGTCATGATTATGTTTGTGCATGTATTACGCTAATTTGGATGATCTTGCAGATGAGATATCCTCCCCGAATTTTGCTAAGGTACGTTGGTTTATTGTGAATTGGTCTAGCTGACATAGTATGCCTTGCAGGAAAGAGATCAAAATGACTAGCAATATGGTCGACTATAGAGATTCTCCATATGAATAAGATGAGCAACATGGTGTTGGGCACTCTTTTGACTTAGCAGACACATTAAGAATCTTGAAGGAATAAATGAGGAGTTGTAAGGCGGACAATGACAAAATCATGCAGACACAAGAGAATCAAGCATAGGTTAATGTAATACTCCTTCAGAGTTTGTCAGAATTGCAGCGATAGGGGCCACTTTGGATCAACCATGGATAAGAGGACATAAATAATCGGGCATATGACAGTAGGTCTCATGGTGGTCACAGGTCAAATAACGATGACACAGTTAAGATATGGTAGGTTGTTGGATACTCCAAATAGGAGAGATTGTGGACATAGGTACTACTCTATTTCTGGTTCTTATAGGCATTATGATCATCATTGATATCATCCTTACAAGAGGAGTGATAGGGGATACTTGTCAGATGAATTTAAGAAATAAAAACCACCTACTTTTGATGGAGCCTCAAAGAAACCAGAAGATGCAGAGGCTTGGATACTTGGGATGAACAAGTTCTTTGAGTTGCATGAGTACACAAAAAACATGAAGGCCATAATTTCTATCTTCAGCCTGAAAGGTAAAGTAGATATCTAGTGGGAAGATGTGAAACATATCATAGACATCAGGATGGAGGACTTGAGTTGGCATAAGTTCAAGAGGCTTTTAAGGAAGAAGTACTTGTCAGAGAGGTACTACGACAGTAAGGCCAAATAATTCTATCAGATAAAGATGGGTTCAATGACAGATGAAGAGTAGACGACTAAGTTCCTAGAGCTATTGAGATATGTACCATATCTTAAAGATACGAAGGCTAATGTTCAACGATTTGTCAGTGGTTTTCCATTAGCATTTAGAGATATGATTGAGTATGATGAGCCTCGGTCACTTGAGGAAGTTATTGGGAAATTGAAGCATTGTTATGAACAGTCAAAACGTAAGAATGAATCTGAGCAAGGATGGAAAGGGAAGGATAATAATAAAGGTAAGGGTAAATGGTAGTCAAAGTGAGCAAGGCCTCAACATGTAGAAGAGAAAGAAAATGTGGCACCGCAATAGAAGTTTAGTGCAGCTAGCCTAGGACATGGATCACAACAAAAACATAGAGGTGACGGTACTGGACGGTTAGAGTGTTGGACATGTAGTAAGGAACACCTTAAGATATATTTTCCATAAAATCAGGGTGGTAGGCATCATATATACAGTGCATAAGAGGTGCAAAATGCTAGGGATGTTGGTCAGAGCATTCCTCGTATCTACGCAACACTAGATAATAGGTAGGCAGACCATCAAACATCTATCATTGAGACGGACTGTAAGCTTTGTGATCAAGTTGTTTCTATTTTGATTGACCTTGGATATAATTATAGTCATCTTAGTCCTTACTTGGTGGATACATGTGGTTTGAATAAATAAGTGCATGTAGAATCTTGGTTAGTGTAGGTGGCTACAGGTACAAAGAAAATAATCCATCATTGGGTAAGAGTTTGTAAATTTGATTTGAATGGCATGTCTACAATAGCACATTTGAATGTATTTCCTTTGGGATCATACATTATGTTGTTGGGCATGGATTGGTTGTATCTTCATAGAACAAGCAATTGATTGCTTGGATGACAATGGGGAACCAAGAGTCTTACAGGGAAAGAAGAAAGCCACATCAGTTAGGATGGTAACAACTATGTAGGCAAAGCGTAGTCATAGAAAAGGGTGTGTATTATTTGCAGTGCTTATTTCTAGTGACAAATATAAGGAAGTTGAGGATGCAGATGTTTTGAGTAGGTACCCAGTTCTACAACAGTTTCAGGATGTGTTTCCCGTAGAGATTTCAGAATTTCCACCTTACAGGAAGTAGACTTTTCTATTGAGTTGGTACCGAGGGAAACACCTACATCAAAACCACCATATAAGACGAGCACTCCAAAGTTGGTAGAGATAAAGTTTCATTTAAAGGATATGCTTGACAAGGGATACATTACACCAATTGTATCCCCATGAGGTGCACCAATATTGTCTGTGAAGAAGAAGGACGATACTCTCATGCTTTGCTTTGACTACAGGAAGTTGAAAAAAGTGACCATTAAGAACAGGTATATGTTGCCAAGGATTGATGACTTGTTTGATCAGCTGAAGGGAGAAACAATGTTCTCGAAGATTGATTTGAGATTTGGATATCATCAGGTACACATTAAGGAGGAGGACATTTACAAGAAAACTTTATGGACCATGTATGGGCATTATGAGTTTGTTGTAGTTCCATTTGATTTTACTATTGCTCCAACTACCTTTATGTGCTTAATGAATAATGTTTTGCATCCTTATTTGGACTAGTTTGTTATTGTGTTCATCAATGACATATTGGTATATTCTAAAAATGAGGAAGAGCATGCCGAGCATTTGGAAGTAGTGTTGAGGTTGTTGAGAGAGCATCAGTTGTATGCTAAGCTTAGCAAATGCAATTTCTTTCAGACAAAGGTGCATTACTTGGGACATGTTGTCTCCAAGGAGGGAGTTGTAGATCCAAAAAATATAAGGGCTATCATGGGGTGGGAAACTCCTAGAAATTTTGGTGAGTTAATATCCTTCATAGGATGTTGAAAATGCAATAAGATGATGGAGCTTAGTGA
Source organism: Pinus taeda (assembly GCA_000404065.3). Classification (NCBI taxonomy): domain Eukaryota; kingdom Viridiplantae; phylum Streptophyta; class Pinopsida; order Pinales; family Pinaceae; genus Pinus; species Pinus taeda. Next base: position 129,782 of record APFE030617511.1, on the reverse strand, counting down.
AAAGAAGTCGCCTTCACTAAGTGGGCCCACTAGCTATTTTTGGCGCAAGTCTATTTTTAAACTATGCCTATTTTTAGACATATGGATCATGGTCTATGAGTTGCAGGATTCTATTTGTGGATGATTGGTCAAGTTGGTAAAAATAGATGGACCTCTATTTTTAGACATATGGGCGGAGTCTATTTTTAGACTGCCAGGCTAAAAATAGAACAATCGAATATTATTAGCTCTTAATAATATTTGGACTATAAACATTATCTTATTCTCTTGGAGCACTTCAGTTCGAGCTACGGATGTGGCACATGCAGCTGCTAGAAGGAAATACGTGGTTCCTATGGGTTAACTTGAGCTATTGCATGGAGGAATTTAGTTAGGACTTTAGTGATTGAGTTTTGTGGAGTTGGATCAGGAGTTGATGGATGTTTAGTTTGACTTAGTTGAACTAGTTGTAGTTAGTCTAACTGGAAAATAGACTAATGTTGAGTGGTGTGAATTAGTTATTAATTAATTCACTAATTATTAACTCATGCAACAAGTAAAGAATACATCAGTTAACTCAGTGCATGGACAGTTCAGTGGAGACAAGTGTTAGAGATAAGTGAAAGGGCAAGACAGCTGTCAGTTGTGACTATAGTTGTGCATGTGATTTGCACAATCAGTGGGATTGAGTTGCAAATGAGGATTGCGTAGTGTTGCACAAGGGAAACACGTGAATGGTTCAGCCATTCATCCATTCTCTATGCAAGATTGTGCAGTGGAGGCAGACAAGCAGCAGGAGTGATTTGAGGCAGTGATTGATTCAGATCTATGCTGTATTGTGTGTAACAAGTGGAGCTAGTATTGTACTGTGTACTGTTACATGTTCTCAATCAATATAATATACAAATAGTTTTGGGTTTTTAGCGAGATGCTTTCCCCAGTGATATACTGTGTTGATATGTGTGATTGATGCTTCTATGTGCGCATGTGTATGTTTCTGAATACTGCTAATTAATGATCAACGTAGGGGAGGATATGTATTATGCATGATTCCGCAAATAGTGTATGATCGGGATAATATTTGTGAATAAGTGTCATATTATTCAAAATTTCTACATGGTATCAGAGCTGGTTGATTTGTAGAAGAGATTTCTACATGATATCAAAGCGAAGTTGATCATCGGATCTATTATTCAGGAAGTGTTTACATTTTATTTCTTGAGGCAGAGTCTGTAATCAAGCCAGGTAGCTTCTGGATTCATCCTTCTTTTGGAAGGTGAGATATCCGGTGAATGCCCATACAGTCAATCTCTGTACGAGAAATACTTTGTTCTCACGAATTTTAGATCAGAAGTGGTTGAGTTTCGAGCTGGTGGAATTTGAATTTGCAGTAGTGTTTTCTTGGTGTCAAAGTTGACATGTCTTTCAACGGATTGCAATTGGAGTATGCCCTTGAGGGCAACTCGAACTGTATTTCATGGAAGGACGGGATGGAAGCGATGTTAGATGATAATGGGTTGAAGGAGTTCATAGATGCGGATGTCCCAAAACCTAATGATGCTGCTCAAGTCGGGGATTGGCAAAAGAAGACAGCAAAGTGTCGAAGGATTCTGTTGGAGGGCATGAGGGATCACATTGTGTCTAGCCTCCATGGAAAGGATTCTCCATACTTGATGTGGAAAGCGTTGACAAATCTATGCCAAAGTAAGAGCAACCAGAGGAAGTTGGCGCTCAAGGATAAACTCAGAAACATAAAGTGTGAGAAAGGCGACAGTATGCCAAAGTATCTCACGAAGTTCACCTAATGTCGAGACGAGTTGGGAAGTGTGGGGGTGACTGTCGATGATGAGGACTTGGTGAGCTTGGTTCTACTTGGTATTCCGAAGAGTTGGCATTCCTATCAGGACTCTGTCAATGGTCGGGAGAAATTGCCAGGATGGGAGAGACATTGGTCGGATCTTGTGCAAGAGGAGATCAGGCGGAATACCAGGGACGGAGCTTCATCAAAGGCATCTGGTGAAGAAAATTTTGCTTTGGCTACTAAAGCAAAGAAGGGGAAGAACAAGAAAGCTTCTCATTCCGGTGCGAAAGGCAAGAAACAGGACATGTCCAAGATGAAGTGCTTTCACTGTCACCAGCACGGACACTATGCACAAATTGTCTGCAGAAGAAGAAAAATAAGCAAGCTGTTGGATCTACAGTGGGAGAGGCCTTAGCCTCACAGTTTGAGCTGGATTTTGTTGTGTGTGGAGCATGATTGTTCAGAGGTCTTTGTTTCAGCCGGATTTATACCCCAGGAAGTTTTGTACACCCCTCCACGCAGGGGGGCCGCGGACTGTCCCCCAGGGGTCCGGGCTCGGGGCAGCGCCCCGAACTAAAACAGATGTAAATTTGCTTGTAAAAATATAGTAATTTCCTAGTCATCACCGTTCATTAGGCGAATGATCTGACGGTAGAACTATGTTAAGTTTAGGGTTTTTGCCCAAGGCAACCCTCTCTTGTATGAGGGCATGTATTTGAGGCGGTGAGAGTGTATCTGTGTGAGCGAGAAAAGAGAGTGACAACTGTGAGAGAAGACAAAAAATGATGACAGCGATTGCTGTAGGTTGTGTCTTCAATTTTGCTGGAAATAGAAAAGGAAGGACTGGCGTTCGGTGGACGTAGCCCAAACTGGGTGAACCACGTATATCTGTGTCTCTCTTGTTTTGTGTGCTTTCTGTGTTTATATTTCTGCAATATTTTATGTGTTCCATTGCTCCGTAATATATAATTTTCTAACAGATTTTACACTGATCACATGCTTGGTATCAAGTGTGATGGGATCGGTGTGGTTCTTGGACAGTGGTGTGTCTTTTCACATGACAGGAGATCGAGATTTATTTTCTGATCTGAATGAGAAAGATCTTGGAGTGCACATCGAGATGGGCGATGATGGTAGATATAGTGCGACCGGTATCGGTACCATTTCCTTTGAGAGGGAGTCTGGTAAATCCTTTGTATTGAAGGAAGTGACGCATATTCCAGGATTGAAGAAGAATCTTATCTCTGTGGCGATGTTAGAAGACAAGGGATATGATGTTGTTTTCAGCGAGGGAAAGGCTTTCCTGCGCAGTAAGACAACTGGAGAAACCCGGAAGATAGGGGTTCGAGTCAACAACCTTTATTAGTTGCATGTAGATGGATGTGCAGCAATGGCATGCAAGGCAGAAGGAGTGGTGAGCCAGGATGTTGGCGAGCTGTGGCAACGGAGATTGGGCCACCTTCACCATTGAGCCTTGAAGATACTGCAACAGATTTCTATTGGGCTTCCTAAAGGCACTCTTGCGCAGTCAGATCAGTGCAAGGGGTGTATTTTGGGAAAATTTGTGAAATCCACCTTTCATGAGAAGGATAGTTGCGCCATGACGATCCTTGAGAGAATTCACACAGACATGTGGACCTTTCTTAGTAGCTTCGACAACAAAGCACAGGTATTATGTGATCTTTGTTAATGATTTCTCTAGAAAGTGCTAGATCTTCTTCATGCAGAAGAAGAGTGAGACATACTCAAAGTTTTGTGAGTTCAAAGCACTGGTCGAGAAGGAATCGGGGAAGAAGGTGAAGGCTCTTAGGAGCGACAATGGTGGTGAATTCATCTCTGGCGAGTTCAAGGACTTCTGCAGCGTAGAAGGGATTCGAAGAGAGCTTATAGCTCCCCATAACCCACAGCAGAACGGGGTTCCTAAGCGGAAGAACAGAACGATCATGGGTGATGCACGGGTGATGTTGCATGATCAAGGCCTACCCCTTCACTTGTGGGTGGAGGCATGCAATACTGCAGTATATGTGCAGACCAATTGTCCTCACACGATACTTGGCATGAGTACACCCGAGGAGGCTTATTCTGGTAAGAGGCCTGATATTTCCCATTTCAGGATTTTTGGTTCTCCTCATTACATGCATGTGACGAAGGATGCCAGGAAGAAGCTGGAGCTGACCGCAGAGGTTGGGATATTTGTGGGGTACACTAATACGCCCAACAACTATCGTGTGTATTTGCCAGACAATCACAAGACTGTTGTGCGACGGGATATCAAATTTCAGGAGGAGAAAGCCATGAAGTGTTCACTTGAGAGGGAGCCACACTTGCATGCAGATGAGGAGCTATTAGTTCCTAAGGATGAGCTTCAGGATGAGGATAAGCCACAAGATGAAGTTCATGGAGTGGAAGAGACCACTCATGCAACGCCAACCATCAGAGGGTGAAAGCGCACTATAGAAGCTGAGTGACTGGCTCAAGATGCAGAGAAGGTTGTAGGACCACCTACATCATAGCGCAAACAGAGACAGTCACCTGATCAGTACACTGGATACATGGATCTTGTGAGTGAATGTGTCGTGACTGAGCCATCCTCTTTCGAGGAAGCTGTGGAGGATCCCACATGGGTAGATGCCATGGTGGAAGAGTATGATTCGATTGTCAGAAACAGTGCATGGGAGATTGTCCCAAGATCGTAAGGGAAATCAGTGGTGGGTTCGAGATGGATCTACAAAATTTGGCAGCGCAGTGATGGAATATTTGTTTCTCAGGGTAAGTATGCCCTGGATATACTAGAGAAGTTCAAAATGCATGGCTGCAAGCCTGTTGATACTCCTCTTCCTGGAGGTTGGAGGAAGGAGGATGCTACTTCAACGAAGGTAGTGGATGCCACTGTTTATCGACAATTGGTGGGGTCGCTTATGTATCTAGTCAATACACGACCCGATATATGCTATGCTGTTAACCAGCTTTCACAAGCTATGGTTAAGCCAACCAAGCTCTTCTAGAAGGCAGGCAAGCATGTATTGTGTTATCTTAGAGGCACATCGAGATATGGATTGTGGTACAAACAGGAGGACGAGGTGAAGCTATGTGGCTTCACGGATGCAAATTGGGCAGGGAGCCCAACGGACAGAAAGAGCACATCTGGAGGGATCTTTAGTATCGGGTCGACAACAGTTTCTTGGTACAACAGGAAGCAAAGATTCGTGGCACTTACTTCAGCAGAGGCCGAGTATATGGCAGCAAGTTTGGCTGCATGTGAGGCTATATGGATGAGGAAGATCCTGGTCGGGTTGTTCGGGTCACACTTGGAGCCTACTGTGATTTATTGTGATAACTAGAGTTGCATTAAACTCTCGGCTTATCTAGTATTTCATGATAGATCCAAGCACATTGACATCAGGTACCATCATATAAGAGATTGTATGTAGCGGAGAATCATGTTACTTTCTTACATTCCCACCGAGGATCAAGATGCTGATATCTTGATGAAGGCGCCCACCAGGAGCAAATTTGAATACCATAGAGGCAGGATAGGGGTTGTAGATAATCCATATCTTGTTGAGAGGGAGTGTTGAAAATGCAACAAGATGATGGAGCTTCGTGAAAAGAAGTCGCCTTCACTAAGTGGGCCCGCAGGCTATTTTTGGCGCAAAGTCTATTTTTAGACTATGTCTATTTTCAGACATATGGATCATGGTCTATGAGTTGCAGGATGCTATTTATGGATGATTGGTCATGTTGGTAAAAATAGATGGACCTCTATTTTTAGACATATTGGCGGAGTCTATTTTTAGACTGCCAGTCAAAAAATAGAACAGTCGAATATTATTAGCTCTTAATAATATTTGGACTATAAACATTATCTTATCCTCTTGCAGCACTTCAGTTCGAGCCTACGGATGTGGCACATGCAACTGCCAGAAGGAAATACGCTTTTTTTATGGGTTAGTTGAGCTATTGCATGAAGGACTTCAGTTAGAACTCAAGTGATTGAGTTTGGTGGAGTTGAATGAGGAGTTGATGGAGTTGTGTTCAGTTTGACTTAGTTGAACTAGTTTTAGTTAGTCTAACAGACAAATAGACTAGTGATGAGTGGTGTGAATTAATTATTAATTAATTCACTAATTATTAACTCATAAATCAACTAAAGCATACATCAGTTAACTCAGTGCATGGACAGTTCAGTGGAGACAAGTGTTAGAGGTAAGTGAAAGGGAAAGACAACTATCAATTGTGACTATAGTCGTGCATGAGATTTGGACATGCAGGGATTGAGTTTCCAATGAGGATTGCGTAGTGTTACACAAGGGAAGCACATGAATGGTTCAACTATTCTCATCATTCTCTATGCAGGATTGCGCAGTGGAGGCAGGCAAGCAGCGGAGGAGATTTGAGCCAGTGATTGATTCAGATCTGAGCTAGGTGTTGTGTGTAACAGGTGAGATAGTACTGAGTACTTGCGAGGAGTATTGTACTATGTATTGTTACATGTTCTCAATCAATATAATATACAGATAGTTTGGGGTTTTTAGCGAGATGCTTTCCCCAGTGATATATTGTGTTGATATGTAGGATTGATGCTTCAATGTGCGCATGTGTATGTTTCTGAATACTGCTAAATTGATGATCAACGTAGAGGAGGTTATGTATTATGCATGATTCCGCAAATAGTGTATGATCAGGATAATCTTGTGAATATGTGTCATATTATTCACGAATTTTCTACATTTAATACGGTTTATTAACTAATAAATATAAAATTAATAATAAATAATAATATTAATAATTTATTTAGTTAATAATACTTATTATTTATCTTAATGAATAAATAATAATATTATTCTGAAGAAATAATAATTATTATTCTGAATAAGTAAAAAAGTAATTAATAAATTATTTATTATGATAATTACTTTATCACTTCTTGAAAATTTTAATAAATATTTTAAGAAGTTATTACTAATTATTAATTTATTAATGTTTCATAATTTAGGGAAGGTACACTCTCCCTGGTTTTTGTACAACAAAGGAAGGCGTTTTCTCATTATAAGAGGTTATGGACGAAGGTAGATAAATACTGCCAAAATGTGGTGAGAAGGAGATCATCTGGTAAGGAGAGATAACCTCTATATGCATTTAAGTAGTCATACATGGTGGGCGGAAAAAAAACTGGAATACTTGGATTTGCAGAGTTAATTCATGGAACAATTGAGGGTCAAGGTGTGGTCCCTATCCTGGGCTGTGACTATTTTAGGATTTTCAATCCATCTTTGGTGCCATCTCATAGAGCAACCAACACTTGCAGGTTCAATTTCTTGGTCTTACCCTTTTGTAATTCTATTTCAGCCTCAAATTCTCTTATCAATGGTTTTCATTCATTCTTAGGTTTTATTGGCTTTTGGATTTTCTTTCCATCGCTAGGTTTAATCGTCTTGGGGGGTATTTTTCTGTCTTAGAATTTTATCCTAGTATCTCTTGCAGTTTTACCCTCTCACTCCCCCTTTGGTTACTTCCTCCATCTCCCTAGTCGGCTTTCTGGCCGTCTCTCATCCCGATGTCCTTCTCTTCCTTGCCACTCTTCCCCCCTCCTCTTGCATTGGTTCTCTTCTCCTCCTCGAGCTATGTTTCCTAGTTTCCCTGATGTCCCCCCCCTTCTCCCATCCCCCTTTCTTTGTTGTCCTCCTGAGTCACTCTCCACTCTCGCCCCGCCCCCTATTTTCTTTCCCCTCAACATGGTTAGTCTACTCCACATAGGCAGGTAATGATGACTTGGTCCCCAGCCCCCTCCAAACTTAGTCCTCCCTCCATTCATGGCACTCGAGCTCAAACAACTTCCAAAGAAACAATGGAATGATACAGGGATATCATCATTGTAGTTGTTTAGAGAGCTATCTTTTATGTGGAAGAGCAAGTGAGGAAATCCTAAAGGTTCATTTCTTACACACATGTGGAGCATGAAACAAGAGATTGGATCCCAGACATTGGGAAATCTACCAGAGCCATAGCCTCCTCCTACATGCAGATTGTCAACCTATATTGGCATATACATACATATATATATATATATATATATATATATAAAATTTTTATGGGAAAATACTCATAAATAGGGTAGATACACAACAAGAATATAATATTCATGATAGAGCTCCTCAAGAAGTGGAAAAAAACTCACAAAAAGGTCACACTGTTAGCCAAGAGACTGACAAGCATTGAAACTTCTTCATTAGACTCTAAGAGAAAGCCACATTCACTTGACCCAAAAGACCCCCCTGCAAAATGAAGATCAACAAGACACTTCTATGCAACATCATTTTAATTTCTAGTATTCATTTTATGTTATCTAGTCTCTCTATGCTTTTCTATGTTGTACTCTATTTAATTTTTTGGTTATTAAACTCTCATGTTGAGAATATTATGAACAATTAGAAAATTTTATGCCTATGCTATTATTCTAATTTCCAAAGTAAGATACTAGTTTTAGTAATAACCATCGTTTATGTTATGACTTTTTATATAATATATACTTATTTTACTAATAACTTACTAAAAAATATTTGTTTATATACATTTTTGTTTACAAAATCTTTATGTATAAAATCATATTGTTATAAAATTTTTAATATATATATATTACATAAATTTAATTTAAATTTCAATCTCTAAGTACAACGAAGATAAGATTTGACGATGAAAGAATTTTTAATGGTTGAAAAAATTCTTAAATTAAATGGATATAAACTAGTTTATTTCTTATTAATTTTTATAAATTAGAATAACTTCATTTTGTATGATTTTTTTTTTTTTTTTACACATATTAAAAATATTGTATATGCATATTGCACATTACATTCCTATTATGCTATTAAATGCACCTAAATTTTGTCGAGACATATAATATGTAAAAAATAAAAACTAGGTTTGGAATCTCATTTAATTTTTTCCTTGAGTGAGTAAATTTTCATTACTTAAAAAATAGATGTTTAAGAGTCCAAAAATTGAACATGGTCCGAGATATTAAAACTACTGAACAACTAGCATGAGACCTATAGCCTTTGAAAACATTATATGAATCTAGATAGAAAACTAAAAACCAAAAATAAAGAAAAGCAAAGCATTTAAATGGTGTACTAATGCATCTTATTACTTTAAAGAGTGTTCAACATTTTTTCTACCAATAAAATTTAGTCTTTGAATGATTTCAACATTTCTTTGGAAAATTATTCGCGTTAAACATGGTTAACAAAGTTGATGGTAAGTTATAAAATTTAATTTCCATCCGTTTTCAAAGGCATTATAGGAAGTAGCACTTATCTTATACTTTAATGTGTATCAATGTACATGAGCTCTTCAAATGTTATTGTTTTGGAAACTTATCTTGATTTTGCAAAGGGGCTTTTCATTATTTTCATATCATATGGGTGATGGGGTGATTTTATACAAAGTCATTTTTTAAGTATTTTATTTTTCAATTTATAGGTAATGGTAAGTTATTTTTCTAGGTTTAAGGTTGTTTAACAACAAGTTTCAAGGTCATTATAACAATATATTTGATATGAGTTTAGTATATTATTTGTAGGAATTGAATCATGGTGGGAATGATAATAATATTCCTCTCAACCAAGTGACATAAACCAATTTACACACACAATGATAATGATTGCATTGAGATGTGTTCTATAAGCTAGTAAGGAGGAGATGTACGAAAATGTTAAAATGAAGCATTAAAAATAAATAATAAT